>JAOWBL010024731.1:0-32149 GCA_028564865.1 Zenarchopterus dispar
AACTAGCTAGCTATATACAGTAGCTAGCTACAATATTGTAGCATTCAGCTAGTTAGCTACAGTTTACAAAGGGGCTGTATCAGACAGAGTTCAGCTTACAATTTGCAACTAATGAAATACAGATAGTTGGATGAATCAATGGAGGAACTTTGATTTTTAATACAGAAAATGGACAAAAGAGGCAACTCACAAAAAGATATTTTCTCTTTCCTTTTCTTTGGATTCTGTGTTATCTGGGATGATGGACCAGGCTGCTCTCCATCATCCTCGCACATGCTCCTTTTTCTGAGTTTCCTCTTTTTTGACTTTGCTTCAGTCTCCTCATCTTCTGAAAGCTTCTGCTGTTTTCTTTCATCTTTCCCCACCTTTTCCACCCTCTCAGGTATTTTGGTGTCAAAATGGAAAGACCCTGAAAGACCAAAGCAGTTATAAATATAGTACACACTATTCTCATATGTCTTATTTCAGATACTGTTCGTGTATTCTCAGTCAGTCAGTGATAAGCGGTCAAGTATGCGCATCAACAGATGTTTCTTATGAACAGCAAACTTCAAATGTTTCAGTGTCTTTTATCAATCGATGTAGCCCTAAACCACACCTTCAAACATGTTTCATTGTTTGGATGTGCAAACTAGGTGTGCAAACCACTGATTGCAGTTACAGTTTGCTGATGTAACTGGTTTATGGATTCATTCACTTTTCAAGAACTGTGAAAGTTGTGTTTAATAAAGACACAAGAAATTGTGATTATATGTCTTGTTGGCTTATAGGTTTTGTGTTTGTCTATTAGTGTTCATCAGAGAGAAATCACATTTTATGGCAAATGTGTTAAGTCCAACATTTCCAAAGTTGTTTGTGAAATGTCTGTTATTGTCTGTGTCATTATGACCAAAGAATCCTTCAGCGGCTTGTACTACTCCAAAGAGAAAGAGAAAAGACTGTCATAATTTATTCACGTCTAATGTGAGGGTGGATATAAGACTTGCAGCGCAGTTTTAAAAATTTGAAAATAATACAGCACTGGTTAAAGATGTCTTTTGTTATCTAAGAATTGCTTGTCCATAAACACATCTCACCGTCCATAAGGCTGTTGCGCAGCATTCGGAGGGTGGGGTACTGGGTCAAGATGGTCTCCTTGAAGACACACTCCCAGAACAATTTGATGTGAGCTGAAACCTCCTGCTCCAGCCAGTCTAGGATTTCATAAATGGCTTTCTTCCTGTTTTCTTTACTCTTCATGCGGCTCACCTTCTGCACAAACAAAACAGAAAAGAAGTGTCATAATTATGCTGTTATGATTAGTTCAGTAATGAGAAAATGAATTATGTGCACTTCAGTGCCGGCTTTCTTAGGATTTCTTTGTCTTACTGTATGATCTATTGTTCCTAACTCTTACATAAATATATCCCTAAATAAAAGATAAGACATTGAGTTGTTGTGAGAGCTCATTTTATAGTAATAGTAAATGA
Source organism: Zenarchopterus dispar (assembly GCA_028564865.1). NCBI lineage: Eukaryota > Metazoa > Chordata > Actinopteri > Beloniformes > Zenarchopteridae > Zenarchopterus > Zenarchopterus dispar. The sequence continues at coordinate 1,470 of JAOWBL010024731.1, forward strand.
ATGATGACAATATTAATGAAAACTTTCTTGTCTCATGCTCTTAAAGATGTTAGTCCAAGACACCCCATATGTACGACAACAAACATCACAAACCTAAAAACTAGTTAATACTTGGCTCACAAGGCTGTCAGAGAAAGAGCCAATCCCAATAGACCCTGTGATCTTTCTCTTTAATTATGGGCTCTGATGTAGAAATTTTGTGTTTAATTGTAACCTGAGTAAAAAAAAAAAAGGAAAACCCCTCCATGACATCTGCCATAGGTTTTTTGAAGAGAGCCTGTTTTTCAGGGCTCTAGCCAAAGATGAAGCCACCTGTTAAATTCAAAAATATGTAAATGAGCGGAAACAAAAACAACTGGTTAGAAAACACCCACCCAACCCCAGTTTCTGCAAGTTAGCTGCTTTAGCTCATGCTAACCTATAAAGCTAACTACCATTAGCTTACATTCAGTCTAACGGACTCTGTCCACCGTCATTTCAGTTGTCCCCACCAAGATGACATCTGAAATGAATGGTGCCCCAGCTCAAACCAGGACTACCATAGGGCCAACCATGCTCCACCAGGAACCCCAGCTAACCAACTGTGTCTGGGGACCCTCTGCTGTGTGCTCAGGTCACAGTAGACTTCCAAGAGAAGGTAGCTGGCATTCTGGTTAGTGAACCTGAAACCTTAGGATGACCCATTTATTTAGTTAATCAAAGGTAAACAATACCTGTGCAGAGATATTGTTTGCAATCACTTTATACAGTTGCAGAAGAAAAGAAAGAGAAGGGTGGCAAGAGCAGTTTTATGAATTACAAATGATCATAGTTGTAGTTGAACAGCAAAAAAGTAAAATAAAGGATACTTCTTAAGCAAAGGTGATGCAAATGAAAATTTGCATCTGAAAATAACAGCAGGGGGGGCCCCATGGGGGCCCATTTGCCCCGGCAGCCCTTATGGTTGAATCTGTCCCTGCGTTTTTATGACGTGCATTTCAGAGTGTTACACAAAGTTGCGCAGAAGTGCATAACCAAAAATGGTTAATCCATGTTCAAAAGATTAGTCTTTCTGTGCGCTCCGGTAGTTTTCAGAAACGCGCGCAGCCACAGAAATACCGCAGCGCTCAGTGGAGCGCAGTGTCGTGGCGCGTCTTTCTCTCACTCGGCGCGCTCCCGGCAGGAGCAGCAGGGACGACGTGGGGGGCGTAACGCCTACAGTGAAACTGTACCTTATATCTGTCCTCGGGGATCAGGTTGTGGTCTCGGAGCTGGTTCAGGAAGGTGTGCGGGTTCTCCATGCAGGACATCTCGGTTTTATGACAGTGAAAGAAGCGCAGCAGCTCCTCGGACTCCAGGAAATCCAGCGGGTCCATGTGGTCAGGGCAGGCCTCGCAATACACTTTTCAGCAAAATACCACCAGGTTGAAACGAGTCAAACGTAAGCTACAGTCTTCTAAATGAAATAAAAGGGCCCACTATGCAAATTTAGTCTCTAAACCCCTCAACAAGCCCCTTTACTGGACAAGTTATTTGATACAAACAGGAAGTGCTTCCTCACTAGATCCTGGTCTTCAGAGCACAAATGGTTAATGGTTCAAGTTCCTGCCAGTGACGTTTAGAAAGTGAAACTTAACTACCCACATCCTCTGCCACCAGGAGGATACAATTATATGACTCAAACGCACCAGATTATGAACATTTTATCCAGTTTTCATTTTGTACACCAAATCATTTTGCAGAGCTAATGATGGAGTCGAGACTCCCACTACTTGAGACAAATGAGATGGTAAACATAAGTGAAAAGCATTAAAAAATGGGATAGAAACATGGGAAATGGAACTTCTCTTGTGAAATTTTACATACCAGAGCTCATTTTGCAGACAAGAAACATTTGACAAAACTTCATATTGTATAAGAAGAACTGGACAACCACCACCATGACGTCATTTATAGGTTTTCTGAAGAGTGCTTTGAACCGTACTTTTTCCTGGTACTAATATTGTTTTATATTCATTCCGAACAAATTTATCAAAACATCTTAAGTTCAACTGGCTGTACTAAAACAACCCTAATGAGTGCTGCCAGAGCTGAAAGGAGCAGAAGCAGAGTTCTGCTAGGACGCTCTATTGCTCTTCCAGGCGCTGACAGGGTTGTATTTATTGCAGTCTGGCACGTCTGCTGGGGTCAGCCCACAAGTTGTTGGCTGATTACCTGCAGGTCCCAGCAGGCATCCACCTGTAAGGGTCCTGGAATGATCTGCTGTGGGTCAGCTCCTTCAGCTGAGCCATGGTGGAGGAGCTGCAAACATTTTCAGTGGGACCTCAAACTTCAAATGATGTTTTGATGGTGACATCATAAATTTGAGATGATGCACAATTAGCACAACCTTCTTGCTGCTTAGCTAAGCTTCGTCTTAGGACCCTTCCAGGAGACCCACGGCCAGTCGTGTCAGTCTGATAACACAATAAAACCTATTTTCAGTCAAATATGAATGACTATGAGTTTTTCATTTCATTTATAATTTGAATATGCTACATGCATCCACTTCTGTGGATGTAGAAGTTATGGCTCAGGCAGTTTACAATAACCTTTGAAGCCTTTATAAAATAAGCGTTAATTTTAGATCGTAATGTTAGCATTCTTTGATGACAGTGTTGGTGTTTTGTGGAACTTATTTGCACATTTGTGCATATATTGTTATTATTATATGTGTTTCGTAACTCTTGCGCTCTTGATTGCTGCCAGGTCATTCGATAAAAGAGATTTTAAATCTCAAGAGTTTCTTTCCCTGTGTCATGCCCCCTCGTCTAGGCTTTAGGACATGACACGAAGGCAGCCAATCCCGAATGAGCAACCGCACACTCGACCAATCCCGACTGAGCACCTGCACACTAAAATTAACAAATTAGCAAATCCACAACAGACATCAGTCGTAACACCCTGGAATAATAAAGGTTAATCAGTGTTAGGTTTTTATTCACAGATCAGAAGCAATTCTCAGAGGTCATGACAGTGGCCAGTGCTAAGTAATAAATATAACAGCTAAACATAGACTGTTCGAAATTATACATACATTTGTTGCTTCACATAATTTTACTTGTAATCAAAAAAAAAAGAAAAAGAAAAAAAGCTTCAGACTCAATAATTTCAAGATGGAAACTGACTCTTGAAGACTTCTAGTGGTCAGTTGAGGAACTGTAACTTTTCTTAGATCAACATTAGCTTCAACTTCTCCATCCTGGATGCTGGACTGTTGAAAACAACAACAAAATACTGCCCTTTTTGGCTGAATCTTTGGCACCGGTTTCCCTTCTTCCCTCGCCTTCGCTACAAACAGAGTCAATTTGGAGCTTCTTTTTTTTTTTTTTTGCAAAATCCTACTTAAGCAAATGTTTTTGAACATTGATCATGTCATTTTAGTCAATAGCTGTTTTCCATGCCAGCAAGACCAAAATAAAAGTTGCTGGATTCTGTGAACACTTTGTTTCCAAAAGACAAACCCCTGGGAGTTACCAGCACTGAAATACAAGGGAACCATTCCCAGGAGTATGGCAGAAAATACTGCTTTGTTTTTTCTTTAAAGGTGCTTCCTAATAGATAATGGAAAATAAAAAAATGATCTTGGTTTTACATGATTAATCAAGTACTACTTTCAGACATAAAACACTTTTATGTAACAATTTTGCAACACAGGAGGAAGGAGAAAATGTGACCAATTAGACATTTAAATATAATTAAATTAACAGCAGCAAATATTAAGAGTCATTCTTGCTAAATGTAATATTTGGGAACATCTAATTTCCCTTTCATTCTTAAGCTGACTCGATGCTCCTGTTGCCTTTCTCTTTATTTCTAATAAATATTCTTTGGGGTAAAATATATTCTTATTTTACTGTGATGATAACCAGAGGGCCCACCTGCAAGGCTTAGTAGCATTAACTTGCTGGAGCTGGATGAAGTTGGTTGAAGCTCAAATTTAAACTATTTTTACAGTTACTTAATTGCTTGGGAAAAGAAGAAGAAGGAAAAGAAACATTTTGATCTAAAAAGGCCTGTAAGGAATCGAGTGATTACCTGCTGTTACAAGTGTCATCTAAAGTTGACCAAGGACGCTTGAACGAGAGCGTCAAAAAAATAAGAGAGGACTTCAAAGTAAGAGCACTCCTCTTAGATCCTATAAACACATCTGCTTGGCTTAAAGTAGCTCAATTGAAAGACAAACGAGAAAAGAAGAGAAACAAGAGTACAGCTAATTGTACAAATAGTTTAACCTAGAAGCAGGATGCTACTTTGTGGTTTAATTCTCATAGATCATGGAGTTTTTGCACTTACCAAACAATTACATTTATTTATTTATCTCTTTTACTGTAATTCACAGTGTGACAGAATAGAACTTTAAAAACCTATTTGGACACATTAAAATGTGAACAGGCATACAGTCACACATACACCTCAGCCAGATACACTGTGGTTGTATTCACACCACCAGACTAAATCCCATTTTCAGCACATTCAGATTGTATCTAGATAGATGTTTGGACAGCTTGATTTGCCAAAAACCAGATAAAATGCAGTCCCCTACTCCCCACCCCACACCCTGAAAGTTTGATTTTTACTTCATACGGAGGTATATGGAGGATATATGAATATAGTGAAGGTGGATGTGAGGGTGGTTGGTGTGAGGGAGGAGGATGCAGAGGAAAGGGTTAGATGGAGACAGTTGACTGGCTGTGGTGACCCCTGAAGGGAGCAGCTGAAAGGAAAAGAAGAAAAAGGAGAAGATGGAGGTGGTTGCAGATATGACTGCAAACAGATTTGTACCTATATATTTCTCATTATCTGACAGCTGACATGCCTGGACCATAACGCCGTTGTACTAGCATACACGCGGAGACAGCCGCCTGAAGTAAAATCATACACAGACGTGTGTTATGTCTGGTGTTTTTTAGAAGAAAATTTGACTCCACATAACTGTTTGTAACAGCAGCAAAGCCAGTTCACCGCCCCAAATTAAGGTTTGTTTGATTCATTTCTAAGTTACTACAGCAACCACACGGATTACTGAACGTCAGCAAGAACACAAAGTTCCCATGTGATCAAACTGTGATCGGATAAAAATCGACAGTGTGAACAGCCCTTTTTATTCTTGGTGGCATTGGAATCCATTAGTAGTTAAGATATATATAAAATATTAAAAAAAACAAACATTGACAGACACCATTTAGGTATTTAAACATTTTGTACCTTTGCAAATAAGATGTACCGTAATTTAATTTATGTAAAGTGTATAACATAGAGTTTTTACAACTCCATGCATATTGTTGAACTTTCTTGCATTTCCCTCAGTCAGGCTGACCGTCATACATCTCTACATCATTGTAAATGACATCGTTGTGCTTTTCCTGACAAGTCTGCACCACTCTCAGGACAGTTGCGAGGCGCCGATCCAGTGCAGACAAGTGAGGCTCAGACAGGAGGGGGGCCACAGCTGCCAAAGGATCCTGAGCCAATGAGTCACGCATGACATCACTCAGGCGAAACTCAGGGAGGGACAAGAGGCGCAAGCGGAGGAGAGTGGAGCGGCGAATCCTGAAGAGATTCTGAGTCAGTGGGGACAGAAAAATCTGTATATCTTATTTCATTTGTATAGTAGTTGATACTTGTTGTGCTACTTCTGCTGCATTTATGTGTGCATGTCGTCAAATGACCAGACATTTGTAGATTTGATTCACCTGCAACACTGTTTCAACGGTGCTAGAATAGACGGCTCGTCCTGAGAGTGTCTTCCAAACCTGGAAAACATTAGCAATGGTGTTTTAAATAACAAAAAGACAACTGAAATTAAAGGTTGAGTAGGTGATGGCTGGAAAATCTGCAAGAACAAGAGGAGCTTTGAAAGTATACAACAAAAGTCTTCCACCCAAAACCTTGTCTCCAGAACAGATGAAGACCATGACGGTGCAGCACTGCGACAAACATCATCACTTACTCACTTAACTGTTCAGGGACAAAAATATCAACCAGCAGAGCAGAAGCAAGCTGAAAGGTGACGTTCATGGTACTCACGCCCGTCCATTATCCAAGTGCAGCAAGAAAGTGTCATTCCCAAATTTCTCAAATGTCTCGTAGTGATGTCTGTCCATGTTGCCTTTTTAATAATAACAATTAAAAAAAAGAAAGAAGTGAATCAGTGGATGATGAATGTGCATATCTAATTGTAGCACTGTGAGTGACCATCAGGTTCAAACCAACAATGAGAGATGAACTGACTCATGAGAAAATCCAGCACAGTCATGTCTATGAGGTCCACCAGTCTGGTGCCTCGGTTGTACGGCGGTGTCTGTTTCACCTTGTCGCAGTAATCCCGGTCCTTTTCCCACCTGAGATCGACAAAGAAGTGAGTTACATAAAGTAGAAGAAAACACATCACGTTTCTAGCTCGTATTTTGAAATTTGTGTTTATTAATGTTATTTATATTTCTGAGGCTCAAATAAGGGCAGTTTGAGTTTTTCTGTTGGCTAAATTGGGCTGCTTCAGACATTTGACTGTAGACTTTATAGTGAAATGGACCAGAGTGTTTAGGCAACATGCATTTTTCATTAGTCTAGCACAACTCCAAATTAAAAATACAATTTCAGATTAACTTAAAACGGTGTTAGGGCCTAATGTATTAATTTATGAATAAAATAAACATAAGCAACCCACAATCAACATAATAGCACAATTTGTCCCCGAGTTATAACCCCTGTCCTCAACACAGTTTCACAAGACTTTTTTTTACACAGTGGCAACACTAATAGTCTATGTCTCTCTCTTTTTCTCTCTCGATCTCTCGAATTTAAGTAATCTCGTAATGGATAAAAACACTATAAAATTACTTAAATTCTTTGCCCAATTCTATTTATAAAAAACTTTAATTTGATGTTTGTTTAAAATCCTGAACGCAAACATGAAAATAAACAAAACACAACTGATTCATGACACACGGACATACATGTAGCTCTCCGTGGCGGCCACTAGAGGGCAGTAGGCATCATCCTTCTGTGTACAGCACACTCAGGTGCTGCTGACACGCAACACACTTCAAGTTTGTATAAAACCTTTGACAATACAAAAGCTATTTCTAATATCCTTTCCCACTCCAATTAAGTCCTGATAGTCTTGATTACCAGTTACTGACAATTTTTCAAATGAAGAGCCTTCAAAATAAACACCCAGAAGAAACCTCAGCATCCAAAAATACAGTTTTGAACAAGAGAAGGCATCCATCCATCCATCCATTTTCTATACTCGTTGAATCCTGGAGAAGAAAAGGCATCAACTGGCTCATGTGGTAATATCTATGACAGCAGTCAGGATAAAAACAAGACTGGCAACAGACTCTTACCAAGCAACTATTTTTTGACTCAAAAATGTAGATTCTGTTAGCTGATATTGCATTCGATGTATATTTCATGTATTAAAGTACCTAACCTATAAGCTAAAAAGGTAACTGTGGACAATAAACAAAGTACCCACTGTGCCAGCTTGGTGCGGCTGTAGGATCGTCTCCATGGTGATCTCCAGGACCTGCGAGGAGCAAGGGACAGGTCGGGTAGCATGCTGCCCAGAGAAACTTCAACAGCGTGTGGCCGACCACACACTGGGTTCTCCGTTGAACAGTAGTATTCACACTGGCCATAGAAACACAAGTTCCCAGCTAGAAGGAACCAGAAAAGGAAATGTTTTCAGGGAAATGCAGCGAAACATGCATTGAGTGTCACTAAAATGTATGTTTGCAACATGTGAATCACATACATTCACATGCACATACACACCTGGGGAAGTGAAGAAGGTTCTGGACAGTCTGTGGTCAGTGGTCACCTCTCTGATGTCTCTGTCGACATTGATGAGTCGACCGACCACTGGAGGAATCCTGTTGAAACCCAGCACTCTGAGATGGAAGAAGAGATAGACAGAGATGGGAATGAGAATAAACAGCAAAGAAACACCACGTAACTCCTTTGTCTAAAAATTAAAGCTAAATCCTTCTGACTCAGGGACTTATATTAGCATGAATGGGACCCCAGCCACCATCAGAGGCCTACGTCAACACCTCCTCCAACTCTGTTAGCCTAAAGCTATGAAGAACATATTCTCGACATGTTCTTCATAGCTGACATGCCAAAGTAAATAATGTCTCATCGTCAGTAGCTGGCCATGTTGTTTCTATGGTTTCCTGTTTTTATGTGTCAATTAAGTTAGCCTTTACATGATTTTTTTTCCCCCGCTCATTTTGTCAGCTGGTATACATCTTGTAAACATGCTACACCACCTATGGCCTAATGTCTAGGCTGATGTTTGAGACTGAAATCACTGTTTTCCGTCACGCCATGTAACCATGCCATACAGGTCTAACTTTGTGCTGAGTGGTTCAGATATTTAAGTATATTTACTAGATCACCTGTTCCGTGAACATAGTCTCTTTAGCCAGGAGCTTTCTTGCTCATCTTTGTGCACTATCAGGAGTTGTGTAGAGTGTTTTTGCGTGTGATCGTAGGATGAATGTTTATTTGTAGCACTAGAACATGTAAGCGACATTACAGCCAACTGCAGTGCTGTACCGAGCACCTGTTGCTTCTTCTGTCATCACTGCTGGTTATGTTGACTTCTTTTTCTTTGCTGGTTAAACTGGGCCCCAGCCATTGACTGTATAAAACAATGGAGGAGGCATTAGGTCACGTGACCCTTTCCTTTCTGAAGACCGGTTTTGAACCCCGATTTTTTTTTGTTTTTACTGGCAAAAACGGTTTTATTTTAAAATATACGCAACAATACCAAATAATTGCTGTGATATTTAACACAGCACATCAATAAAAAACTATTTACAAAATTATATTTAAAAAAGACTATAGCCATATTTGACTGTTGTTGAGGCTACGGTAGGTTGTCGCCTTTCATACCTTAGTTTAGTACAGAGATAAGGTCTGTGTCACTAATTTCTTTTTTCATATGGTTTGAAGTGGAAAAATGAAGGCACTAGCCACCGATTTATATGCAGAAACACACACTTAAAAAACAAACTGCCATGTTACTTCAGGAGCCGGCGGAAACAAGGCCACCGCCATCACGTGTCAATCAAAGTTAGCGTCGCTCCCAGCTTCTTCATCCGAACCCCGCTGAAGTATCAGCAGAGATGCCGGCACACCTTTACAGCAGATTATACCGTTTAAGACGCTGGCTCGACGACGGAATCAAATACGACCTTGGCGTTTAGCCGACGCTGGGTTAACGTTAGCCTCAGTGTGCTAGTAAACAAATCCACATGTCCGACAGTGTTGGGCCACACTTGAACTGTAGGGGCCTTCTTAAAATAAAACAAAATAAAACCCCAACTCAAAACCAAACATTTTCTGTGGTGCTGCTTTGAGAGTATGGACCATTAAACAGTGGAAACACACACTTTAGTAAAATATTTTTTTTTGAATGAAATGGATATTAAAAGAGGGCCATCCAAGGTGTTATCAGTAAAAGCCAGCCTCTGTGATCCTATGTGGCACATCAGTGCCCTTGTCAAAGGTAATTTTTCTGTTTGTGACGGCGAAAAGTACTCTGAGGTTTTACAGCAATATGTTGCCTTCAAGACCACAGCTTTTCCGGGGACAGTCATGCATTTTTTAACAAGAAAATGTAAAAACCATATGCCTCACACATTACAAAGACATAACTGAGGAGGTACAGGGGGTGAATACTGGATCAGCTTGCCTGCACTTCTAACCTTTCTCCTATGCAAAATGTGGGAAGAAGAAAGAAAGCAAAAAATGCAATAATGACAAACATTTACTGTTTCACACCTTAAGATGTGTTTGTTGGAAGAATGAGACAAAATAATTATAGAAATACCTCATCCTCAGTGCCTGAATGCCTTTTTTATACTTTACACAGCAGTAAATGCTTTACTGCTGTGTAATGTTTTTGAAATAACTTTGATTGGAAAAGTGGATGTAAATTAACAAATTAAATTCAGCTAAGAAAAAAAAACAAATAAAACATGCCATATTTTAGGTTCATATATGAAAGCCTATGTAAAACCCACTGTTTAAATTTACAGTCTTAACCTTGCGTTTGGTAAAAATGTACACCACCTTCCAAGACACATGTAGTAAATCTTCATGGATGAATGATCAGATTAGAGACATGTTTGCTACCAAAGACTGTTTGCCCAGAAGGATGCCTGCTGCCTGCAGAGAGAGCATGAAATCATCTTCACCTGTCAAGGTGGAAGGCAGCAATCTCTGCATTGTGTCTCTCGAAATCTGAGAAGTAAAAGAGGTTTACATCAGTCTCAGCATCTCTGGATTGCCTGGAGAAAAGAGACACATACACATATGTGGTTTTATGAAGAATGATGTCTCTCAAAGTGTGTCAAACACACTTTTTCAGGATAGAGATGTTTTACCTCATGGGTTTGAGCAGAGCTTGTCCATAATTTGGAAATGTTACAAGCAGTTTCAGCTGTGTGCCTCCAGCCTTCTGAACTAACAGACACAATCCAAGCAAATATTAGGACCAAAGAAATTATACAGTGGAAACAGACAATGACATTCATCTGAACACATATATATCATATTGACAATGAGATGCATAACTAAGAACTGCAGAGGGTATTTCTTCAAGGCAGTACGTACACCTGTTTCTCCACAAGGTGGCTTATTAAATAATTAAACCACCAGCTGCTGCCCGAGCCTCCATTATGCCCAAACTGAAATAAGACCTGGATAAAGTATTTAGTGATTTTTTTTATACACCTCTGGTGCACATATTCATTGGTAACTGATAAATATACTTAATACCTTCAAGTAATTTTGCTTTTGCAGGTTGAAAACTCAGGGTTTAGGATCTGATTCACTAATCAATTTTAACGTGCATTTCCTTAGCTAAGCTCAGCTTTATTGGAAAGTTGTGGTTCTTTTTTTTTTTCTTTTGTATTATTTATTTCCATCAGACTTTAAAGGTGTCATATGTACCAATACCATGTCTGACCACATGGTGTCATTATATCGCAAGGATTTAATGAGTCAGCTCTGTCACTTGTGTAAAGAGAACTGGGTAAATCCTTTTCGACATCAGCGATAGGTTTTCTGAACAGTGTTCTTCCTCTCTCTCTCTCTTTCTCTCACTATTTATTTATTTATTTATTTTACTTATCAAATGGTGGCATGTTTGCTGAAACCAACACCACCTAACCCCAGTTAATCCAAAATGACCAAATGGGCAGACTGAGGAAACCTGTAAATTGGCTGAAACAAGCTCAGCTTTCAGGTTCGCTACTTTACCCTGTCTGACTTAACTACGAGGCTAAGCAACATTAGCACACATTCATTTTGATCAAATCTGTCTCATTTTGGATACTGCTACCAAAACATCATCTGCAACAAGTGCTGCCACAGCTGGAATGAAGGCTAGTGCAGCTCCACTAGGATCCACAGTGGCTTGGTTGCCTGCAAATGCCTTAGACCAGCAAGCAACAGATTTGCTGACCAAGCAGACTCAGCAGACCACTAGCCAATGGGTAGCCATATACAGTTTGTAATGCTAGCAGTCTGGTTGGACAACTCAGAAGGGTCCTGAAATTATCCAAGGCCACAGTCGCTAAACTGGAGGACCCAGCTGCATCAGGCTGCTTTGCTAAGCTTAGCGCCTTAACCCTTTTAGGACAACCCAAAACCGGTTAGCGATCTTTTAGTATATTTAAAAGCACAACAAGCCATGTTATCTTTAAAAATAAAAATTATTTTGCTCTGTTAAGTAATTTATTCACAGCTCAGAAGTCAAGAGCTCTAAGTAGCTAAAGTGATGACAGATACCCATCAACCATAGTCAGACCACAGCTCTGATTATACAAACACTTGCGGCCTTATGGCATTTTAGCTGATGAGGTACAGTTGTGATGGATGTGAAATGTAACTATGGTGACCAAAACCTGGAGGCTGTAAGTGTTTTTTTGTAAATGTTTATTTCATGGCCAATTCAACAGAGGGGTCAATGGAGACTGGAGCCATGTTCATTACCTATGCAAGGGATCTTGGGAAAGCAGGGTATCTGTGCAGGGCGACAAAAATCTGAAAGTTTCTCAACTTTATGCAAATGAAGGCATCAAGCACATGAGCACTATCCAATCAAGGTGGACGTCACTCTCTGCAATACAGCTACAATTTATACTGGAGCTGTCCTTCAAAACTCAAAATAAAAACTGGAATATAAGTGGTTGTTTACAGTTATGACATGTAACCTATCGATTCTGGACTATTTTATCCATTCACTATTTAACTGATTTATCCCAGGTATAGTTCAATGACATTAAATGTTATTATATTTCTTTTAATACATGGTTTCATTTGATTTTTTTTTCTTTAATCCATTACATCAAAATAGTAAAGTTGAAACCAGGATGCAGCTGAGTATTGTCAGAAGCTCTCATATGGTTAGAAGTAGTATTACCACACAGAGCAGCATTAATGATCAAATCCACACCTGTGCTCACTGTCTGTCAAGTCTGAAATGAGACTGAAACTAGACTGCATTGTTGTATGAGAAGGTTCTCCAAATGAACTGAAAATAGCAAACCATTTTATCAGTAATTCATAATGATATTTCCCTGTTTAAAATAAAACTTTCCCCAAATTCAAAAACCCATATATGGGACATTGTTTGCCAATGGGGAAAAATGGGATGACATGAAGATGGAAAAAAAATCAGGCTGTAGCTGAGATTAGTGCTTAATCTGCATCGTATAACACAGTCTCATTATTCATTCCACAGCTTCGCGAAGACGGGGCTTTGCTGTCGAAGACGAGCAAACACAGAACGAGCCTTTGTACACACTGAGGAAAGAGAAGCTGTGTTTGTATTTCTGTGTGTAGTCGCAGTGGATGTAGTGTTTGTGTAGTTGCCTGATGTCTGTTACTGTGTGTGTGTTTACTGCTGTGTGGATGGTACATATTTGTAGGAGGATTATATTTATGACCTTACAGGAAGGGATCATGTTGGCTGCCGATTCAAGATGTTCTATTATCAGAACGCAGAGAAAATTTCTCTTAGCTTTTGCCCGCTGTGTGGAGTTTTATTGACATGATTTTTATTTTATTTATTTTTTTGTCAGAGCCTGCACCTCTGGCCTCCTCCTTTTGTATCTATTTATTTTTCAGTTTGCACCCTTTTCTTTGTAACTAACAGGATTTTATAGAACTCCAATGAAAGCAACTATCTCTCTCTCTGGCTTTCTTTTGAAATAACAGATGAACAGATAAAAGGAGATCAAGGGGCTCAGGATGAGGTAAACAAGGGTAAGGTAAAGGCCAGACTTTAAGTTTAACTCTGTACATAAAGCAATGTGAAGTGTCCCATTTCAGTAATCCTAAATATAGTGCACAGTACAGATGGATGCAGGTTTGAGCAGAACATGTAGGAGTCCACCTAGATGGATGTTTTAAGGAACACTGAAAGGTAGAGCATCTGAATCCTGTAATCCTTCCCCACCTACTGTGCTCCATCTTCAAATAGTTCTGCTTTGGTTTCGGTGCTGTTCCCTCTCTCTGTCATCTCGCCCTTTAGCTCCCACCTATCCCTTTTTTAGTCACTTACCAGCTCCAAGTATACGTTGAGTTGCCAAGTAATGAGTCAGATGGGCCAGGTTGGGGTCTTTCCTGTCATACAGCTCCCAGCGCGAGATGCCCAGGTGGAACCGCAGCCAGGGAGGGTGGGTCTCTTTATCCGTTGTCCAGGTGACTTTATCGTAGCCTTCCTCCTGACTGGCGCTTTGCCTTCAGGGGAGGATATCGAGATACATCAATAAACTAGAAGGATCAGAGGATTTTGAGTCATTAGAAAACTGCAAGGATTGATAAGATGCTAAAAGAACAAAATGTCTTAGACAGCGTAAGTCAGATAAAACAACTCTTATAGGGAACATGAAAAAAAATGTTTTTTCTTCTGTGCTTGAATATATACGTAAGTGTCTGAAGTCACAATTAACCTAAAACTTCAGTATCAAACAGCCCTTTCACCTTGTTTTCAGCCCCGTCAAGTCAATATATCAACATCAATGAGAAGTTCAGATATGAAAGTTTCTGTTACTTCACAGAACCAGCTCAGAGGAGAAAGATCAGATTAGATTAGAATAGATTAGATTAGATTAGATTAGATTAGATTAGATTAGATTAGATTCAACTTTATTGTCATTACACATGCAAGGTACAAGGAAACAAAATGCAGTTAGTGTCTAACCAGAAGTGCAAAGAGCAGCAAGAGCAAAATAAATATGGTATTTGAAGAGCAGTTATGTACAGAAGGGGCTATATGGTCGGGCGTAGGAGAAGCTGTTCTGTTCGAACAGACTCAAAATGAACAGGAATATCACTGCTAATATCGCTGCTAATCTGAAGAGACGCTGAGCCTCGTTGTTCATGTGCCTCCATCTTGGTCATCTTAAATATCCAGCCTCTCCAACAACATGTTTGGTGAAACACGTTGGGTTGTTGGATGTAATTTATGTCCAAATTCATTTTTTCATGGGAGCACAAAAGGAGTAACATCTTCAAACAAAGCTAACCCTGGGAAGATGTCTAATGTCTGACTTTACCACCTAAAACCTGCTATGATGAGAAGAGCTGGAAAGACTGTTACTTGCACTTATTAAAGTGTATATGAGAGCAATGAACTAAATGCACAACGTTCTAATCCAAAATCAGACATTAGACTCAAGAGTCTTCAGTGATGCTAGTTGCAGTGCTTCATGTTTATTACTAAACAAACCATGTCAGTCTATTGGTATGCATTCACGACAACAACATTAGTTAGATTTAATAGCATCTGACCAACATCAGCAGCCTGTTGAAAGATTCGAAACCACATTATTCCTAAAACTAAGAAGTTAAAAGAAACCCAACTGAAAAAGTAAAAGAAAATGGAAGCAATCAATAACAGATCAATAACCATAACCCTAAATGAGTAGTCAGTGAGCTATGAATTAAATTAGCTCATACATGCTCCCAATAACAGACCACAGTGATGAGATAAAAGTATTGCATTTGTTGGTATGGCTTAATGCAGTTTTATCTGTGGGGTCAAACAAACTTTATCATTTCAGTTTTATTCCAGTTAAAGTTAAAGTACAATGTTAGTTTGCTGGATTTTTATACTTCTGTATGATAATTACACCAAAGGCTATGCTAGAAAAAAAAGTTTTAATCTGGATGACAATCCTAAATCAGTTTAAGAGACAAAGTTTCTATTCACAGTGTCAGGTCCCAGCAAGGCAAATAAGAAATGTATAATCTTAATCGAGCTTCAGCTTTGGATGTTTACATATAAAAGGATGCCAGGCCTTGAAGAAAGCCAGATCACTTGAGCTTGGTGTCTCAGTTTCACTTCAGTTTCATGACTGCCTGATCATTCACAAACCCATGCTGACCAGGAGGACAGTTAGAAGAAGATGTGTGCCAGAAAAGTTGTGTTTGTACTGATCTGTTTTCTTCATTTATCTCACTTACCACCCACTATCATTAGTGATGGAGTTCTCCATCTCCTCTTCCTCATTTTCTGAATCCCTCACATCTTCGTCCGACCTCACCCTCAGCAGCCAATCATCTGGCTGCAGCTCTGGGCGTGGCAGGTTGTACAGTGGATGTTTAAACAGCTCCTCCAGCTTATCGTTTTGTAGCAGTTTTTCAGCTCCAGTTGGCTCCTTTGCCTTTCCGGTGGCGTCACTGAACGAGCCAGTCCCTTTATGGTCAAACGTGCCGGCAGTTAGTTTGCGACGATCTTCATCCTGGGGGCTGGTTGGTAGTTTATTTGAGGAAGAGGCAGCAGAAGAAGAGGAGGAGTGTAAGACGGGCTGATGGTGCTGAGTATCTGTTCTTGGACGAGAAGACGAGGTGGAAGAGGAGGAGGTGGGAAGGATGCAGGCGGTTTGGAGAACGGAGAGGCAGAAACATGCCAGAAGGAGGTGGAGAGTGAGAGACAAACATGCCAGGCCCAGATAGATGGAGCGAGTGGACTGACCCAGGTTCCGCCTTACCATGCTGGGAGAAAGATAAAAAATCAGAAACGCAGAACGTTATCAGCACTTATATCATTACAGCTGAATACTAATATTCTGAGAAACTCTATTTTCTACCAAGGCCAATGCAGCATTTCAATTTAAAGGGAACATACGGTGACAAAAACAAAACAAAACAAAAAAGACTTTTCTCTGTGTGAGAGAATGTGCTTCGCGTGCGTAGAGGGATTACTGAATCCAAAACTCTGTCTCAGCTTTACCTCATCTCTTTGTTTAGGGTCAGCCTCCCTTTACCTGTCTTCATGTACCTTCACACCATGCTATAGCTGATGCGCTTTAAAAGTGAGTGACATAATGCTATACCACTGGTTTCATAAGAAGAGGGGGCTGGAGCTGTGTAGCTGAGCAGTCGTCGCTGTAGCTGTTGTTTCTGTGTTACTGTAGCTTAACTGTATTTCTCTGTTGTAAGTCGCTTTGGATAAAAGCCTCAGCTAAATGCAGTGTAATGTTAAGTGATGTAATGTTTCAGTAGCAATACAAGGACTGTTGCATCGGTTCCGCCAGAATGAAAATAAGGTAACATCAGTTAGCATGGAAAGCTAGCATGAGCTAAACTGAGCTGAAGTGGCCAGTTTTGACCACCTTTACCCAGGGAGCATTGCAGATGAGTCCAGACCCAGTTACAGCGATATGTTAGTAGTTAATAGCAAAACAAGCTTTATCATCTTTGAAATTAAATTGATTATGCTCTCTTAGGTCTTTGTACACAGCTTATTCCCAAAAGTGTAAAAGTGCCAAAGTGATAACAGCTCATTATTTGACGCCACAGACTGCAATGCAGCCACCATTAAGTTTAAAAAAGAAAAAAAAGCTCTTCCATGTACTGGTGAGCAGTTCAGGGTGGACTCCTCTCACCCCGAGAGCTTTCACTGAAAGAATGACTAAACTGTCTGTTGTTAAAGTCATGGTAAGAAGAAGAGTTATCCTGGCTGTCAGGAAAATATTTGATTCACCGCGTCACCTCAGATCAGACAGAATGGCAGTCAGATTATGATCTGACTTGATGTTTGTGTGGTTAAAAAAAACCAAATTGATGTCATTTACAAAACCATCCCTATAAAACAGTAGCATTTTTAAAAATAATATATCATTACTATATTAGTTTAACATCCACCATTGAAACAAAACTAGGACTTTGAGATGTTCAGCAACCCAGGGATGTGAAAAAAAACCCATTTCAAAGACACAAAGTATTACTTTTCTGAGGACTAATGGTTGTCTTTCCAGTACTCAATGAAACTAATTGTGTGATAATTAGATGATATGTTCAGATAGACAGGTAGAAGGATAGATTCATTAATTAAGTTAAAAAAAAAAAACCAAACAAACAAACAAAAACTAAGACAGTCATTTACATCAAATCATCCCAGACTAAAACCTCAATAAGAAAATCCATTGAATAATCTTGAATAATTATTATTATTGAATAATCTGCTACTTCCAGATTCTTGATGAAGACATCGGGGCTAAATGGATTACTTACATCTCTTTCCTTTATAAACCCTTTTTTCTTCCACCTCTTTCTGTTCTGCTTTCTTCTTTTTCAGTGAAATACAAATTCAAAGTTCTTTATCCCCTCGTTATTTCCCAGGACGATTGCGTTTGAACGACACTCTGTGATCATGTGATCACCACAAGTCAAACACACAAAGAGGAGGCCGGTGGGTTGCGGTGACCTGTGTCGACATGACCCACAGTTGTGGAGGGCAGATAACCTTTCATTCTGCAGGGATCAATACAGACTGGCTGAATATGACAGTTTTAAAAATAAGTCACTTACTCAGGGATGAGACAGAACCGACACAATATTCATCTTAAAATGGGTGGGTGAAGAATATGTTTAACGTGTTGCGAAATAAGTTAACTGGCTTTCAATGTGAAGGTCTGATTAAAATGTCAACACCTTTCTCAGGTCTGTATAGTGAAGTTAGCTTAAGATAAATATATGTATTAACCGTGTAATTTAGTTTGTGGCCTCTAAAAATATGTAATTCAGTAAACTGTTCAGGTATTCTGGTTCTGTGACATCACAGACCAGACCAGAGTAGAATTATCCAGCTTAACCATGTTCACTGAATTGAACTGAAAGACACTTTATCAAGCTACCAAGGAAAATTATTTTCATATACACTGCCAATACATGTGTGGGAGGAAAACAAATGTTAAACTCAGTTGGGAAACTGTAGCAAAGTTGGAAGAGATATGTTAAAAATTTTTAAATGTTAATTGTTAATGTTAAAAATCTCCAGAAATTTCTGTGAATAAATTGGAGGTGTTGTGTTAAGAGCCTCGTAACAGCTGAATTGATGACATCATACGCCACACTGGCAGATCAGAAAACACACTAGATATCTGGGGTTCAGAGATGCTCCTTCACAGTACCATTTGGAGTTTCTCTCACCTCGTACGACAGCTGTTGGAACCCAGCATGCCGCATGCAGCATGCCGGTATCAAACACACGTACTTCAATTCTGATAGTTCCAGTTTTTTTCAGTTAAGCTTCTACTTTTTACTTATCAGTGATCTCAAATTTTCTATTGCATTTCAGAGATTAGATGGTTGATATTTTCTCCTCCTTGCACTCTGTTTTCCTCCAGATCAACTTTCTCATTATCTCCACACATTTGCGGTACCTCAGAAGTGACACGTGTTGTCACAAATCTACACCTTGCACAAAGAGTGGAGACAAATGGCTGACCCCACCCCTTAAAGTTGGTATGAACACAGGTGTAAACACACAGTTAATAAAGACGCTTCTGTACTGAAACACAGAGATGTCCCAAATACAAAAGTACCCACTTCTGCTCTCCATCCTTGTTGTTTTTATTTTCCTCTCTCATTTTTCTCTCGTGCTGTTAATTTCATCCCCCGGGTTTGAATTTTGAGCGGACACTTGGTTTGGTTTGTGCTCATTTTGTGAATTCAAGGAGACTCGCTCTTCATTATGCATGAGAGTTTGACTTCGAAGGAAAAGGAGAAGTGATTCTCACTAGAAACATTTTGGCAACACATTAAAGCACACAGAGAAAAATATAAAAACAACTAAATAAATATTCTAAGGAGCCCCGATTACACCACATGCTAGTGTCCCTAACACGGTCTCTCTAAACTGGCCACCATTTTTCAATTATAATAAACCAGCCATTAAGTTTCCAGCTAAGACTTTAAAAGCCTTTATTTTAGACTGTGAGTGTGCTGGCTCTTTTTAAGGTGGAATAATCCTTCTTAAGCATAATGTCTGTGTTTATTTACTAACTTTGCCCTAAGATATCTTGTTTTTGTGCGGTGTAGCAGGTCACAGTAGACTTGGCTGATGTTTCTTAACCCTGCAGCAGTGAGCTGCCGTGATAAAGGGGGTGACTGTTTCAGGCCATGTAAACAATTTTTAGTTGTTATAAAAGAGGCTGACTTTCAAAAAAGATCATAATAATCCCATTCCTTTTTTTAAAAAATCCATATAATTAAAATGTTCAGACGAAGAAAGCGTTATAGAGTGTAGTGCATAAAACTAATGTTAAAAGACACCTTTTTGGTGCTTATGACTGTATATGTGTGTGTTTGAAATCATTCAGAACGTCCAACATAATGCAAGCCTTTTACCTTGTTGGAGTGGTCTAGGTCTGAAGATTTCTCAGTGAGTGAGTAGATCAAACAACCAAGCTGAAGAGCCCAACACCTGTATTGAATCTTTA
This sequence comes from Zenarchopterus dispar, assembly GCA_028564865.1. NCBI lineage: Eukaryota > Metazoa > Chordata > Actinopteri > Beloniformes > Zenarchopteridae > Zenarchopterus > Zenarchopterus dispar. The sequence continues at coordinate 21,245 of JAOWBL010024731.1, forward strand.
CTATGGAGCAGTCCCCCATCCCGAACAAGCACAAGCTGACAGTGGAGGAAGAAAAACCTCCGGCAGAACCTGACTCATGAAGGAAGGAATTTGCCTCAGTCGATTGGGAGTTTGAGAGGACAGGAAAAAGGGACAAAGAGATGAGTCCAGGAATCCCAGTTTCATGTGGTCTTTGCTATACTGTGACGAGAGCCATGTTTGGGCCAAGAATTCGTCACTATTTGCTTTAGTTTTCTTCTTAGAACGGTAAAATGAGATGTCAGGAAAACTGACGTCAAAACGTGAGTTCTGACATAAATGACATATTTAGATTTTAAAATAGACCTCAGACAGCTTTAGTGAATATAAACTTAAGAAGTCTCGGCTAATAGTGCAGGGTTTGGAAATGTGGAAACTAGGTGCAAGCAGGTTACTGTCTGACTCGTGCTGATACAGGGCACAGATACAATCACTGTTCAGAGAAGTCCTGCTCAGGTCAAGTTCCTTACAACACTCATTAAAAGAGGAAAGTTTTTCTTTTTTTTCAAAGTTGATTTGATCAGAGAAAGCACTCTCCAACAGTGGTTGGATTGGTTCTTCAGTACATTGATCTGATTACAGGTTGCCAGGAAATCCAAGTGAACAGGATATTGTAATTTTGTCCAGTTTACAAATTCTTCGTGTCTTTTCTCCCATTTTATTACACTGCTCATATTCACCCACACATAAAAAACATACCCCAATACTCCTGTTCAAACAGTGAAAAACATCCTTCAAAGCTTTGAAGCCCTGTTTCCCTCACAGCACTTGCAGCTTAATGTAGGTTGCTTGGAAACAGCCCAGGATTTGACTCTAAACTGGAGCGTGCGTGCACTCCATCCAGCACTCAGACAGCTGGTGGCTCTGTTGTTAAAACACAGGATAATTAGACAAAGTGAGCTCAAGATCACATGTGGCATACTGCAGAGAGAAGGAAGCAGCGGAGGGCCAGCTGGATGTGTGGAGAGTTTGGCTGCTGAAGGATGAATACTTGTATTCATGCTTGCCACTGTGCTTGTTTATGGAGCAGAAGTACTTACTGTGTAATAGAGTGGTCTGCAATGAGGGTAAAATTTACATTCACATCTATTGGTTTTGACATCTGTGTGTTTGTGTGTGTGTGTGTGTGTGGGAGTAATAAAACTACTTAAGTGGTTTCATGAACTCCTAAGAGCTCCTCTCAAGTGGAGTGTAGAAAACAAGGAGACTAATGAGTCTAATAATATCACTTGATGTGCTTCTTTTGAATTTTATATATTTATTTATTTTTATTTTGCTTTTGGAAACTGCCTGCATTTGTTGGGTTTGATGGTTTTCTGTCAAATGCTGTCAACGCCTGATCACACCTAAGGTCATTGTTACAATTTGATTGAGTAGTCGCCACAAAGATACCAAAACCATAAATAAAAAAATGTGTGTGTGTGTGTGTGTGTGTATTTGTCTTGCTTTGGTTACTTGGTTGGACCTTGTTGGCATAGTCACTGGGACAAGTAGTTTTTGTGGGGACTGAAGCTCTGTCTTAACAAGGCAGAACATCGTGTTTGCTCTTCTGATTAGGGTTAGACCTGAGGTGTAACAAGGTGTTTTTTAGGTTAGATAGTGGGGATGGGGAGTGTCTAATCAAGGTTGGATCAGGGCATTGCTTCTCAGCCACCATCCTCAAGGCCCACTGTCCTGCATGAATCAGATGTTGCCTGGCTCCAACACACTAGACATGAAATGACTGGCACACCATCACCTTTTCACCAAAGTATGCACAAGCCTGTCAATGAAGCACTCATTTGAGCCAGGTGTGTCAGAGGAGGGAAACATTTCAAACGTGTATGCCAAGAGGGTCCCAAGGACCAGGATTGAAGAAGACTAGGTTAGGGGGAGGGCCAGGGGGAAGAAGTTATGATTAGATATGTTACGATCTGAATACAGTTAAGATCACGGACTTTGTACAAAGAATTAGATTCAACTATCTCATTGGCAGCAAGTGACACCATTGAACCACAGTAAATCCAAAAATGGACAAATTGGCTGGAATAAAGAGGTCCGGAAGCCAGATGGATCGTGTCCACCTTAGCTGCATCACCAAAGTTTAGGGTTTGTTGTTTTTGTTTTTTGTTTTTTTTGCTTGGATAGCTTAGTTCATGCTAACATATGATGCTTATTAATATTACTTTATATGAATCTAATTGAAGATGTTGTTTAACAAGTGGTACCAGAGCTGACACAAGGACAAGGTGCAGGCCTGGGCCAGCTGGCTGCTTGGACACCAGCCTGGTCGCTTGTAGGAAAGACTGTGAAGATGGAGCCTAGAGGCCTTGACTTCTAAGCTGGTAGCTGAAATGATTCATGGGAAACATCATTAGGCTCGAGGTTCCAGCTGCCGTGACTGCTCTGTGAGAGAGAAAACTTGAATAATCTGTCTAATCAGAAGGACCTTAAGAACTTCCAGATATTTAAGACAGCTACATCATGTTTTCAAGGACGTTGTAGATTCATGATATTTTTCTTTATCACTCCAAGTCATTACAAACTAGAGGTATAATGAGTGCAAGGCTAAGGCTAGTACCATAGATAAGACAAATTGACTGGAAATGACCATCTGATGTCTACTTTTCATTGATTTATGGGCTCTTTAGGGTGTCTTTAAGGCTGACTGTGGGTTGCAGTGAGATCAATGATTGTTATTTTTTGGCAGTGTCTTGTACTTGTTGGGACTGACAGCATTGTGGGGATTAAAATGCTTGATCCCACTTAAGCTCCTGGTTAGAGTGATATTAAGGTTAGTTTTACCTGCCAGGTATTGAACAAGTGGGTAGATCAATGATGAGTCCCCACAAACATACCAAAACAAGTGCTTGTGTGTGACAGGTAAAAGGATTGTTTCATCATTTGTTTCCAGGTGTTTGATGTGGGTAGAAAGGCTCATTTTCCAACCCTCTCCCATCCTTTCTCACACTATCACAGCTTATCTCCACATTCCTTTTTCTCACCTCCTTATCTCTCTCCCACTCTTCCTCCCCCATCACCTTTCTTTCTTTTTCTTCCTCGTGCTCAGAAGCCCATCTTTGAAAGCGCTGGCTCCTGTGGCTCTGGCTGATGCCGCTGCACTCCCAGTATGGATGAGCATGAATATTTTATCCCAGGAGCAAGAGAAGGAAGACAGGATGGGGGTGGGTACGGGGCAAAAAAGGAAACGATTAGAGGAGGGTGAGTCAGACGTGATGGAACAAAACAGGTGAGTGAAGATGGTACAAATAGAGACAAAGAGGAACAAATGCAAATAGGACATGGGTTGAAATGAGATGAAAACAGAGAAAACAGAGAGCTGGAAGAGAGACAGTGGAGGAGAGAGGGACCAGCGACAGGAAACTTATGTGGAATACCAATTAAAGTTTAAGTAACAATTTGTTTGATATGCTCACCTCTATTTTGGAGACATATTAACTCCACAAATACAACACATGTACAAAGAGAAAACAGAGTAACAGCATTTGCGCTCTGACTTTCTTTATTCTGTCATTTTTGTCTCCATTACCTCAATCCATCCAACCTCAAAGCCTCTCTCTTTCACTTGCTGTCACTCACTTTCTCTCGTCATCATCCATTTCAAGGTGACAGCTTGTAAGATAATCCAATCTCGCGTCTCTCCACATGGGACAGACAATCTGTCATCTGCTGCTGCTGAAGCGTGTAGATCTGAAGATGGTGAGGAAGGTTGAACGCATGTACAAACTACTGTGAATCGTTTCATTTTCGTGAAAACAAAATGTTCTATGTGTGTAGAACGTGGAGTTCTGTTCCTGAGTCAGTTTTTGGCATGTTTTACCGCTTCAAATCTTTTTTGTGGTCGTAGACTGTGTGAAAAGAAGTGGGAAAAGCCACTCAGTGGTTTTCTGGTTGTTTCTGAAACTATAGTCGCAGCACCTGGCTCCATCTAACCCTGATTAATCCAAAAGTGGCCTCATGGGTGGAAAGAACAAGCCTACAGCTATTTGAAACGTGCCAACTTAAGTCACCACAAGATATGCATTTTAGCTCAAAGATGTTCATCATGTCTTCTTATATTACAGAGTTTTTACTTCTTTTGTTCAGACATAAGATGAAAGAAAAGATATTGATTTTACCTTGACGGTTTCGACGAACAGCGGTCACCTTCTTCAGAAGCGTCTCATTGACAACGCCTGACGTGTCCGCTGGCACGCCCAGGAGAGCTGTCAGATCCACCGGGCCAGCGACTCCCACGCTGTAATGGCACATCATAGCTGGCCCAACCAAGTGAAAGTGGGTCACAGAGGTCTTTTAGTATAATTGACAATACAAAACACCATATTCTCTTTAAATTAAGAGCAGTTGTTTTCTGTTAGGTTTTCATTCGCAACTCAGACATCCAGAAATGTGCTAACTGTTATTTTGTCTGATGTTATTCTTACTGTGTGAAAGCTTGAGCGATATCAGAACCAGGAAATAACATATTTAGACACTGGTGGGCTCAAACTTTGGACACCTGAATATATGCAATAAAGCACGTAATCGGATCAATACCCAAAACCTGTCACTTGCTGAAAACTCCTAGGCAGGACATTGAACTGCACATGGGCCCACTGCAAAAACCCAGCCGCTAAAGCTGAAGGTGAGTGTTCTCGTAATCCTTGTCCCAATCCTTGATATATGGGGGGGCAGGAAGCACATCCAACATAAAATCTACATGTGGAATAGGATGATTCACCTTGGGGACCCCAAGAAGGAAAAGCCAAAGGAAGTTGTTAGTCGGGTTTCTACCATTTATATGGACATTACTGTTTGAACATGCTGTCCCCACCAAGAAGCTGAAGCAGACTAAGAACTGCCACCACGACAGATGGATTTCTCTCCTCCAGCTGGACAGTACACTCAAGGAGCATAACAAACAGCTCAATGTGTCGACCCAGCTTCCAAAGTCTCCTGAACATTTGAGGGATACGCTGAACAAAAACAAAGTCCACTGAGGCTCCATTTTCCAACCCACAACACCAAACAGATCAACTATTAATGTTCCTGTATCAGTGCTGGAGCCCTGACCCTCCTCCACCAGAACCCATGTGGTTTTAATGTTCTGACTGTGTATAATCGTCTGTGCAAACATGTTGCAGTTTCATCTAAATGTTATTGTAAAATGGATATTAAGCATTTGACTGACCTTAATTTAGCTTACTAGACTGTTTACTTATGTATTTATGTTTTTTATTTTATCAAGTAGATTAGTCAGTAAAAATTTCGCAAAGGGATTAGATACATTATTAACAGATTACAAGAACTTGGATTTAATCAGTATATAATTGGATTCAAATGAATTAAATGGCCTGTATTTAATTGAACCAGTATTGCATGCATACAGCAGCAGCTTTGTAGACTGACTGAAGCATTAGTTGTTCGGTGTTGGTGGTGGTGAGTAACTGATTCAGTTTCAAGCAGACTGGAGTCTTGAGGGATGCCCATAAATGCATGTATGATCCAATTCTGTGCACTTTATCTCTTCCAAAACACTGAATCCAATGACGCAACTTGATATTTATGAACTTATTATTTTTTATATATTCTTTTTTTTTTTTTTTTTTTTTACTATTTATGTTGGCTTTTGATCATTTTGTAGTCTTGTCTTTGATAACTACCAAAAAAAAAAAAAAAAAAAAATCATCACAGGAACTTTTTAAGCTGGAGCTTCAATGAAGATGATTTCCTGATGACCAATAAATCTTATATGTTTCTTTCTTCGTCTTCTTTGGGGGGATGATACAATACAGGTCAATCAGCATCAGAATATTGATTAAGAAACTTAAATTCATTGCAGTGAATTTCCTTCAGTTGAATGCAGTTTTATCTTTGAAAGCGCTAAGATCAATACTGCATCTGAGTTCTTCATCCACTCTATAAAAACCTTTTACAGGTCCAGAATGTTGATTTGCTGCAGAGCTCTGAAGGTCAGCAAAAGTGTTTCCACAGACATACAGACAGGTCCCAGGTCTCCGTGGGTCTCAGCTGGTCACACTTTGGAGTGGATTGTTCACAGTGGTGTGGAACAGTATTAATCTATGCTATTCTTACAATCTAGTTGGTTTGCATAAACAATAAATGCATTCATAAACAAACACATACATTTTTAAAGAAGTATTGATTTTAATTGAATTGGAATGAATTATATGTTTTTATTTCACACAAAGAAGGGTTAGGGTATTGTTTCATTAAGTTATCAAGAACAATAGTTTGGCAGATTAAAAAGTAAATAAGAATTAAACTAAAAAAAAAGTTGTTAACAAACTGTTGTAAGATTTAAAATGTATTATAAAAAAGTTTAATACTGTCAGAGACACTTCACTGATATGGTTCAAAGGATGCACAACAAATAAACACAATCTGAAAAGTAAACAGCGGTAGAAAGCATTAGTTTAAAGAAGACAAAAGAGGAAAAGTTTGAGCATTAGAGGAAAGTTCAGAAATGAATAACATCAAAAGCTTTATATGTTAAAAAAAAAAGTAATATTCTCGCTTGTGACCTTAAATTAATACTAACAGACCAAATCTGGTTTGCTAAGTGGAGGCCAACATCTAAGTCCCAAAACTTGCAATTCCTTGAATGACCTCTAAGTTAAAATGTCCAACTTTGCAGCAGAAATAAGGTGACATTTTATGTAACTGGCCTTTTCTGTGAACTTGGACACCTGAGCTGTCTATTAAGAGCTATAAAGGAGCTCTGCTGGTAAACAAATCCACATTCTCTACTATTTGTGAGCAAGAAACAACTGGTGACTAGTAATTACAACAGTGCTCGATCCCATCTAAACTTTTGCTCAGATGGGGTCAAGCCACTAAGTGGCTCTCAGGGGTCCACTTAGTGGCCCCCGAGGAACGCCCCATTCTGCCTCAGAGCTACTTTAATATGTGACACTACACTATTGAACACGATCCAGAAAGCACCGAAATGCAGAGTTCCTTGACTGAATACTAAGGGGCTAAAATGTCTTTACATCAAAGAAAATATTTACATCCAATTAATGGTTTTGAGCTCTATATCTAGATTTCACAGTGTTGACAGGTGTAGCAGGACGTGAATATTAATGTGCCTCATCAGTTATAAAGGCAGAAACTTTTTCCCAGCTAGGGGCGTGGTTTAATGAGTGACAGCTGTGTTACAGTCAATCCCGTCACACAGCTCAGTGTTTAGTAGTTTTAGACATCTCAACTCTGAGTTAAGGCAGCAAAAGACTCCTATTTTGAAAATAATGTGGCTTGTTATAGTGTTAATTGCATTAACAGCTGTAGGCTGGCCTTGCAGGGGTAAATGTCCGTTTCTGAGACTCTTTAGTCTTCAGCCAAAACAACTCTTCAGAAACCTTCAGACCCTGTCACACAGGGTCGGTCCAATTGTCAGTCTGTGCTTTAATACTAGAATAGTACCGTTTATGTCAGCATACCCACTGCTGAAAGGAAATTGTGGGAATGGGGTTGATTAAATAAGGCTTTGAGTGAATGATTATTGATTTCTAGTCTATATTGCAGGAAAGTAGTACATAAATATAAGTTCCTGCCTAGACCTAATCAATCCAGTAAATGAAGGTAACGGTTACTAGCGACAGAGATTGTGAGGTAACGTCTTGCTTTTCTAAGAATAAAATCCTTGTAGCACACAGAGAGATGTGATGCACATAGAGTAGATTTAGAAGATGGATACACAATATTTTCTGACAAATATACTTGCCACAAGGGGAAAGTCCATCCACAGCCAGATAAGTTAAAAAAAAAGATGTTTGAGATAAGTTCGAGCTTAGACTGAAGCAGGGCACAGAGGGGCCGTCATATGATCAAAAACTGGCTGCAGGATCCTGTATAAGAAAAAAAAAAGTCATGGCAATAGTCAAACATGAAAAATATGAGACAAGGATAAGTTTTTCAGCTTCCTGCAGTGTTAAAATAGTCTGGATTTTACATATATTACTAAGATGGGGTTAAAAAAAATTGCTGTCTTGGTAACAACCTTGATGCAAGACTTCAGTGTCAAACAGGAACACAAGCTGTACTAAAAATTGTATTCTTACCTAGTTTTGGCAGCTCAGCAAATAAAGCTAGACTTTACAATTCAAACGCGAAACAAAGAGAGGTGTTCATCGATTCAATGTTCAAGGATTTTAATGTCGCTGCTCACGTTGCATGTCTCTCTCCAGTTTTTATTTACAATAATTGGTGTGTGAGCTTACCAGCGACTGTGTGTTTTACTCAGCAAAAAGGAACTGATTTTGAGCAGATGGTACCAAAAACCCTCAGAGGACTTGAGTGCATGTATTTGGAGGATAAAATAAAAGCCAAAGATTTTTAAACAAGTCTGTTCTGACACAAACACATGGACTCTTTTACATTCTGTGGCAGGCAGGAGGCAGGGAAGGAAGACATAGAGGAAGGTATTTTTGTGAAGTGACAGCAGTAAAAGCACAGGATGCAAACTTTAATGAGTGTATTTTTTTTTTACTGTTGTTTAACTGTTTATTCTGTTTTCTCACAACTCCCTCATACATCCATCCATTCATCCATCCCTTCTGACATTTATCTTCATATTAAAGCTTTATTTTAATAACGTTGAGGTTGATGTGTTTTATATTTAAGACAGAAAGAAAAGATGGATTTAAAGGTGCTGGGGATGGAGTAATCAGCTCGGATTATTCCATCTTGTGTTAGTCTTTGAAAGGTTGACTCGCTGACAAGTCAACTGGATTCATTTCTAGGCTGATATAAATAAAAGAACAAAGCTTCCTTCAGCTACTTAGAAAATGTGTCACTTATCTGCTCAGTAAAAGTGAAATAACAGAAATACAAAATGTTGAGGACAAGAAGGAAAAAGGGAGGGGGTCTGGAGGATCTCTCTCTCTCTTGCTAAAACCCAGCCAGCGCGTATATGGGCCCCACATGGGTTAAAGGTGGGATCTAAATATGGGTCTCAAGTGGGTTTGTCCACAGATTTCATGCTGACCCTGCTTGTGTTTGCCCATATGGACGCTGAGTGATATCTACTTCTTTTTCGATAGGGTCTATATGGCTTTTTATGAAGCACTTGGACCCTATATGGGACCCACACGGGCATGCTGGCAGGAAAAACAAAAACAAAAACAAATGAAGCAGTACATCACAGAGGAATATTAGACATAATTCAAGTTAATACATTCGGGGAAGCAAATCTAATCAGTTTAAAAGTAAATTAAAAAAGAAATGCAAATGGAGCACAAACAGAACTTGAAACAGAGCTGGAGCAAAGCAGGCAGGAAACAAGGTGGAGGGGGTGGCGAGGAGCTGGCAATTAACACATGAAAGACACGATTCGCAGGAACACCTGAAAACAGACGAGGTGCAACAAATAAAATGAAATGAAACACAAAAAAGAAGGAAGGAATATCAGTTTAAAACAGAATGAAGGGCTAAAAATAAAAATAAAAAGTAAAACAAAAACAAACACAAAAGAACAAAGCCAACAGCATGACCACTGTACAAAAATATTTCTGTAAGGACAGTTTTATTTTATATCAGCGACATTTAATCTAAAAGCAGCATTAATGCTGCAAAACAATCAGCAACTCTGGCTGCATTACAGCTATGCTCTTTAAAACAAACAAAAACCTTGATTGTATTTGGAGAAGTGCTGCAGTAACAGAACTGTACAGTAAGTGAGGGACGAGGGGAGGACAGGAGATGCAAAGTGGGTGACAAAGAACGCAGGAAGAGCTTGTTCCTGTCCAGATGGAGCCTCCGCGGGATCCTGGACCCTTTATGTGTGTGTGTGTGTGTGTGGTTGTGTTGATTAGAGAGGAAAAAAATCTAATGATTGCGGTACGGTATAGAAGCTGGGTACCTTCCCGAGCTATATAATGGATGATTATAAAAAGTAGTTTCTCTGTTGATTGTAAAATGTGCTCTGAAAAAAACAAAACCAAAACAGAAGCATTTTTTTTATCTTTGGTTTTTACACTTTCTATTGCTCCCACATGGGGTTAACGTGATAAACCAAATCAAGCATCCTCAAGCGTCAAAGAATCATTGCCTTTACTGAGACTGTTACAGTTCTGGGTTATTCCTGCAGGACAAGTTAACTCCGAAATCTATGAAACATTTGGAAAAGAATTAGCTCTAACGATCAAAGTCAGATTTAATTCTGATTATTCTTTTCTTTGTCTTCTGCTCCTACAAATGAACTGCAGTCAGAGTACAAATACACATGAAATAAATGTGGTCTCTAACCAAAAACTGTACAAAAGTGAACAGAGAGGAAGAAGCATAATCTACTAGTATCATACTTAGCGTTGCCCACATTTTTTGGTTTTTTAATAATGAAATAAACACTTGATGGAAAATAGTCAAATGCTATCATTTATCTGTAAATGCCAAATACTGAGACTCACTACCATCAGATGGTTTTTATTATGTTTTTCAAATTAAACAAAAGGATTTAAAAAGGGCTACCAGCTTTTGAACATAACACTTGGTGTGACTTTGGATTATGTTTTTTATGGTCTAATCTGTTCTCACATTCATATCAGTGTAGTATTTCTGCAGCTGTCTGAAAACCAAACACAGAATAATCCTACTTCGCAATTAACATGGTGAAAATCTGACCTGTATGCTAAGGTTGGTTCTGGGATAGGATTTAGTTACAAAATGAATTCAGCCGGTCTGAACAAATTCGTTGGTACACCTAAAAAAAGACTGAAAATAATTTGACCACAGCGACATGTTGACCTGTCTATTTAAAAGGTTAAAAGTCGTCACTCTGAAGTTTGGTATCATGGTGTTCACCACACTAAACATGGACCAGAAAGCAAAGGAGAGAGTTGTCTGAGGAGATCCGAAAGAACATTTGAGACAAGCATGTTAAACATA
>JAOWBL010024751.1:5213-16619 GCA_028564865.1 Zenarchopterus dispar
AAAAAACAAAAAACAAAAAAAAAAACTTGACAAGACGGCAAAGTTACTTGTCCAAACCACATGTAAATTTGACATTTCAATCTTTTTTGTTTTTTAAATGAACACTTATGAACTCGCATCAGTGAAGAAGAAGAAGAAGAAGAATGCATGCATCCATACATATACACATACATACATAGGTAATAATAGTTGTGGCACTGGCAACAGGAGGGAAACTTTGCCTGGTTTTTGCCGACCAGACACGTATGGCTGCTGCAGGTACATGACACTTGGTAAAAGCAAAGGTAAAACATGTACATGCAGGTACATGAAATATAAAACAGTTATAATGATATAAAAATAAAAGTCTTTCAATGATTTAGAGGATGACTGACTTAAAGGCAGATGGAAGAGATTTTTTTCTTCTCCTTCTTCTTTTGGTCCAGTAACAAGCCAAACTATGAAAGACTTAGGCCAATATTTTATGAGGGTGACATTATTTGAAAACATGTGATTCCTAGTTTTTTCCAATAGGGGGTAATAGATACACATTTTTAGAAGGCTTTCTGTATCTTAAACTCTTCTCATCTCATGTTTTGTTTTTATTTTTTTCCGCCAATGTCAATTTTTAGTTTACAGACTTCACAACATATCTTCGTAGAACACTTTCTTCTGTAGTTTCTACAGTTTCCCTCTGCTGGCAAGTCAAACTCAGTGTTTCATAGGTTGGCTTCATCTAACTCCTCACATTAAGAGTCTCAGCATAGCTATAACTGATTCAGATTTAATACATGCTTAATTTTTTTTGCATGCATTGCAACACTGCTTACACAGTTAAATAAAATATAGACTCTACGTTATTGTTAGTTTTTGCAGTGGCAGTAAAACAGCCTCTAAAAAATATATGCAGACAAAAAATTAAAAAATAAATAAAAATCAGCCTCTAAAAAAATAATTGCACTGTTCATTTGCAAAAAAGCACACACATTTAGACGCAATCTGGGCAAGTTTTGACACTTATGACTCAGTAATAACACTCGTAAAGGCTTTGTGGGTCAGACATAGCCCAAAGTTCATGAACTGGGCCAAACGTCGGTTTTCCTGAATTAATTAGCTCATTATAACATTTTATATGGTAGATATGAGGTGCAGGTGAAGCCAAGAGCCCCAAAGAAATTAAAGAATTGCTTCATGTTTGATGGAAGTGTGTCTGAGTTTTGGCAGTGACATACGGCTTGATTCAGTCAAAGACAAACATGAGCCAAAGAAAAATGCAGCTTTGGGCCAAGTTTGTGCCAAACATTCTTTGGTGTCTGCGTTAAGTTTACTAACTGCTTCATAAATGCCAGCTCTGGTTAGACAGAAACATAGACGATAGGAAAAACTAGGCACATTATTCGATTTAAGTTGTGTGTGTGTGTGTGTGTGTTTCAGTTTGTGTTGCTTTCTTTCTAGTTTTGAGAAACATCTGTGGGAACCTTACATCATCTTTTTTCGTTAAGGGCTTTGGCTGTGAACATGATGGAACAAAACCAAACAAAAACCTCATATATAGCTGGAGGGCCACCGTGCAAAGGTGAATGATGTGCAATCCCAAATATTCTCAGCAAATATGGTGGCATTAAATTTTTTAAATCATGCACAAGGATGGGATCACGTCAGCTGTCTTTGGTTCTTTAATACTGCTCTGAACAATAACGTGCATCCATGGTAACAATACTCTCACAAGTTCTTTTGATTACTTTTCAAAGTGAAAAAAAAACCCAGACAGAACAAGCAGATATTTAGTTTCTCATAGCAGTACACAAAAATGAAAATGCAACTCCAACAAAAGACATCTGAAAATCTTTAAACACGATACATACGTTCATCCTGGACATCTGAGCTCAGATAAGAATATTCTAGACAGATTTTACTCACGAAGAGTGACAAATAAAACATATTGCATTTATATACTTACTCAGCAGAAGATTTAGGAGCTCTATTTACATCTGCAGTGATCAGAACTGTCTGGTTGTTGACTTTCAAAGCCACATTCTGACTGAAACGAGCAGACACTTTCAGCCGCAGGGACTCTGTTGAAGGAAGTAAATAATCAGTAATGGATCTTTGTTTTTCTATCATGGACTAAAGTCTCAGAAAGGTGAAACTAATTAGCACAAAGACTAATTGACTGGTTAATTTGCTCCTGAAAGTGTGCACAAGGAGCAGTTTTAAACCTTCAAAGTTTGACAGAAAATCCTTCTTTTGAATTTGAAGTGTTTATTGCTTGAATTCAAAACATCCTAATTTTTGTCATTATGAATGCATTGGGTATTTTATTATTTTTATTTTATTTGTTTTTTATTGTATAAAGTTTTTTTTTTTTGGTTTTTTTTTTTGGTGCTTGTGCAGAGGTTTCAGAAATGCATGTACCAATGTGACACATCCAGCAATATCAGGTTAAACTGCAGGAAACAGTGAACATTGTCTAGAAAGTGGTAAAGAAAAAGTACAATTCTGGTGCTGTCACACAAACCAAAAATGCAAGACTTTCTTTTCTTGTCCGGCTTTCCAAATTGTTGTCTTCTTTGATACAAAGAATTAGTCTGGTTCTTCTGGATTCCACTTTGAGGCGATACCATGGGACGCAGAAGAAACTGCCTCTGAACGCCATTGGACAGACGCAGAACCAATCAAAGAAACAAACCATGAGACATAGGCACCTGCTTTGTTAGTATCAACAAAAAATGGGTGAGACGTCTGTAGCACAGTAGGAATGTCAGTAAATGACTGATGTCAGTTTTGCAGTAAAACTTGATGACCCAAGACATTATTAGCACTTCTGCAACTGTCTTGGATGTTTTGAATTGTGGCTCTCAGATGCTCCTGTATCCATAAAGACACTGTGTCACCGTGCCATTATTCATTTTACAAGATGTGGTCAATACTACGTAGCGGCTTAAAGTCCACCACAGCACAATTAGAAGAAGACTGAACAAGTACAGTTTGTTTAGAAGTGTGTTTGTTGGAATCACCAGGAGAAAGTGCCTTTCTTTTGTCTGAGAGGAATGCAGAAGCACAACTTGAGCACAGAAGTGTGAAAAACTGCATCCAGACAAACAACAAGACTTCAATAACAAGATGAGACCAAGGTGGAGTTGTTTGGAGTTAATTTGCATCACCATGTCGGGATTTCAGCACAAACACTTCATACATGTGTGTGGTTGTGGTTGTGGTTGTGGTGGTGGTGGAGTCTGTCTGTCGACTACAGGTTGGTATCACACCACAAAACAATGATCCCAAATACGGCCACAAATCTACATCTGAATTTCAGAAAAATGAAAGAATCCATGTTCTGGCATGGCTGTGTCCAAGTCTAGACCACATGAGACCATAGGAGAACCAGGTTAGGGGTTAAGGGCCTCGCTCAGGGGCCCACAGTGGCTCATCTCTGTTACTAACCCAGCAGACTAAACCTGGGTCCTCCAAGCCCAAACCCACCTCTGTAACCACTGGGCTTTTACTCTTTAGGCCGCCTTTTCTTTTCTTTTTTTTCATTTTTTAAAAAAAAGAAAAGAAAACAGCTCAGTCAGATGACAAAGCCCACCAAAACTATGGTCAACTCGTTAATGTTGCTCTCCACGGAAGTCTTTAGTAGAAGGAGAAAGACTTGTACATTATGAACAGAAACCAGAGCATTCCTGCAATACAACGCAAACATAGCAGATTTCAGGAGTTACAGTGGAGATAAAACATGAAATGACAGAGGCAGAAGGGTAGAAAGGTGTAGCGGATGAAGCACGAGACCAAACTGAAACACAAATCCCCGGGTCAGGCTCTTTTGGAGGTCAAATATCTCCTAGATCTTCATTAAGCCCCTGGTTCACATACTGGAAAATACAACTTAAGTGGAAAATATAGAGCTGTTCATTTCCCGTGGCAGTGTTTTTACTGCATTATTAGTGCAGTGAAGATTTGTGAAAGAACAACATATACGTGAAGCCACAGCACAAGTGAATCGTTCTTGTTTTGAGTTTTGCTGAATGAAAAGTTCCCATAATGACAACTTTGGTACCTATGAGCTTGTGTAATTGCAGTTAAATACATGTGTGGGCTCTGGGCCCCAGCCCCACAGACTAGCTGAGACAGCAAGTGATGAACTGTGATAAAAACACCTGAGAACCATACATTTCTCTGCCTACATATGCACATTGTTCATTTTTCTGACCCCACATGCAAACAAACATGCATAATATGAAAACTAACAGTGATGAAGTCTCCATCACAAGTGGAAGTTTTATGTGTGATTTTATAGAGTTTTTGCCGAATGCCTTTAAAGAGCAGAAAACTTCAGATCTTACATTAAAAATAAAACATTTTTGTGACATTTACCTCAGTGGGATCCCCTAAAGAAACAGTGGCTAAGTTTAAGTTTAGGATACTGTTTTTTTTCCTTTTTTAGTCCCTTGTTTGGTCACTCTCTAGTTCTCTCTTGAATCTCTTATTTCCTTCTGCTCTGATGTCCACTGTATCTTTGTTAGCTTGTTTTGTTATGACAGATGCAAGAAACCGCTGTGTTGTCAAAAGAGCCACTTGGAATGAGAGTCCAAACTGATCTTGGCTGGTAATCAAATATCTTTTTAAATGAAACTGGAACAGGAATTATAAAAGTATGACTTTGTGAAAGAAGGGTCCAGATGCTGAACCAACCTGCTTGCAGTCCAGACCTTTCACCCACGGAAAACATTTGGAGCATCACAAAAAGAAAAACACAACAAGAAATCGGACAAGAATGGGACAACAATCCTTTTCTAAAACTCCATCAGCTGCTTCATTTTCACTTCATTTCAGCTTTATTTATGTTGCGTAAAATATGACAATGATAATCTCAAGGCACTTTAACAGCACCGTGCAACTCATTCCAAATTAGTCCAATTAATACAAAGACAGTATTATTACAGTTATAATATTTATTGTTTCACTAATGAAACCAACAGAATGTGTCTCTTTGATACAATCTCCCGTCCTGAGCCAGCATGAGGAGACTGTGGAAAGGAAAAGCTCCCCTTTAACAGGAAGAAACCTCGGTCAGATCCAGACTCAGGAAGAACCACCGTCTACCTCGACCGGTTGGAAGTTGAGAGGTCAAGAAAGAGAAGAGAACAATGACAACAGATCAGGAACACCTGCTGGGAAGAAGGAAGACAGGTTCATAACAACAACAATAGTCTCATTAATAGAATCGGTGTAGAAGAGGACAGCGTGAGGCGAGGTGCGCCTAAGCGTTTAGCAACATAAGTGAGGGATGTTTCAAAGCACCTGAGCCATCACTGTACACTAACGTGTTCACAAAAAGAAAAGCTTTAAGCTTCATCAACGGATCTTTTCTGTTCACCAGCTGTTTCTAAAAGAAGAGACAGTACCCAGAGGTAAACATTAATCTGTCTCAACTTTTTGAAATTATTTTATTTTTGTGTGTTAAGATATATCGTCTCCCGTGTCTCAGCCCATTTAACCTCCCAGAGAATCATATTGATGGACTCTCCTTAAGTCAAAGGTCCCAGTTACTATTTTCCATCATGAGAACTTTATGTTTGTCATCAACAGCTGCTGGTGGCATTGTTAAACACTGCTTCATATCTTTCCAGTCCCTTCCTACATGCTCTTAAAAAAGCAGTGGGCGATCCGCCAGCGTATGTCTTGTGTATTCATATACAATCTCACCTCCCTTTCACATCCAAACACACACACACACGCACACACACTAACCAAAAGTGCATTGCATGCACACACGATTGCACAAATACAAACTCACCCCTTGGGGGTGCCCAACAGTTTCCGGCCCGGATGGCCGGACATAGAAACTCAGGAAACAATTGGGTGTCAGGGGGGTCCTTGGGCTCGTCCCGTTTCCTTGTCCTGGGCTGCTACTGATTGAAGAGTTGTTGCTTCTGGTGTTTTACACGGCACAGAAACAAGTCTCCATCTGGTTCCAGCTCTTCCTTTGTTGACAAGAAAGTGAACTGGCATCGCTCTGTCTCAGGATGGACGCACCGTTGACACACAAAGACTGATGGCTTTGATTTATTCAAGAACAGAGTTAAAAGACCTTGGCTTTTGTTTTGCAGGACAAAGATATGTGACGTCATATGACGTGTAGATTAATAAAGTGGAAGTGAAAGAAATCACATTTAGAGGATATCTCTAAAATAGAATGTCTTTGACAAACAAACACTTGAAATTAACTGGCTTTCTGTATTAATTTGCCAAAAAATGTGATCTGCTTTTTATCTAAGTCCAATAATACACAAATAAAATGTTCTTAAACTGAAAAAAAAAAAGTTTCCTGTGTCTTAATTGGACACAGACATACAGTAGTAAACATCCACAGTGCTGGAGGGAAAACAAAAATGAGTGAACACATGAAATTAGCTGGTAGAACCTGTTTGGCAGCTACACTTCAAGCTCTTTCCTCTCAGTGATGATGTTCTGCACAACTAACCCAAATCTTGATACTCCCTCCACCATACTTCAACACTGGGGTGATGTTTGATGTTGATAACCTGTGTAAATTTGATTCCATTCGTACTCCTGAGTATTTACTACAAAACATTTTTTGGTGAAGAGCAACATTCTTTTTGATAGCAGCAGGTTAATCTGTGGTGTTCTTAGATGGGCTTCCCGCCTGTTCAGCGACTTACATCCGACGGCCTCAGGAACAGAGATGTTTCCAGTTCCAGAGGTATCTTACAGACTTTAGCTGTTCCTTATGAGTTGTTCTTCACCTTATTGAGAATTCTGTGTTGTGGCTTTGGAGTCATCCTGGGTGGACATTTACGTCTAGGACAAGCAACCACAGTACTAAACTGACTTTCTTTTAAGACTGTTTGTCTAACTGTGGATTGGTGAAGGCCTAAACACTTTAAAATTACTTTGTACCCCCTTTTTTTAAACATTTAAATATCTTTTTGTCAATCAAAGTGGCTCTAAACCACATCTCCAAACTTACTTCATTAGTTATATTTCATTGAAGAAATCAGTCTTTGGGTGCACTTTACTTTTTCTGCTACTTTTCTGTTTGTATTCCTGCTCATGGACATGAAAGGGAAAAAGGTGGAAGAGGATTGGGGAGAGGTCATAGTAGGGGATGTTTTTTCGAGAAGCATTGGAGGGAGGGGGGGAGAAGGAGCTACTGTAGCTCCTTGGATTTTATTGATTTACAAGGTGAAACATCCATCTTGCCAGTCTGAAGCAAACTTGGCAGTGAATAAAAATGCAGTTCCCCAACTGGCCACTGGGGATAGGCTCCAAAAGGGAGTTAATGCTCATTGATCCCCATGTTAAAATGCTGAACACATTTACAACCTGGCTCACAAAACAGATTTGGTCTCCATAGCTAGCTTTCTCATGGACCCTTCGAACTGACTAGCTTTGCTCAAATCTCTGCTAGGATCCAGCTCTGAAAGCCCTCAGGACCATCAGCTCATCAAGGGTCCAGCTGACGTTGATCTGAGCTTCTCCAGTCCTTCTTTCAGTTTCATTTTCTGTTTCTTTTTCTGTTCTCATTTTTTCTCACTGACAATAGTGAGGATGGATGGACAAATTCAAATCAGACTGGATTTAATGCTAGTTAACATCCCAGGTCAATAACAGAGCCCTGTGGACCTCAAAGGCTACATCAGTTAGGAAATCATGTCAAGAATCTCCATGATGCTTGATCAGAAACCCACCAGTCCCCATTCCAGCTGCACAAGTCCTCGTTTTAAATCTTGTTTCATTAGCGACACCTAAAATGAGGCTGCATGAACAGATTTGATCTTAATGTATGTAGGTAACATTAGTTAGCATCCTAGGTTAGCAAGAGCTAACAAGACAAAAAAGACAGTGTTTCTCAAACCTGTTGGTGACATCACAGAGGATTTGGACAGTTCTTCATTCGCAGTCTACAATAATTTTTCTTCCAAATTTCAACACATGCAATGTAATCCAGAAATCACTTATCCTATCTTCAAGCACATTAAATCTGTTCTGTTTCTTCTTTGACTGAGATGAACACCAGAGCACAAATTTGTGAAAAATTAATGCAGCAAATCAAGTAATACTTTTTCTTGCCTCTTCATGTGATTCGGTCACCATGTGTTATGATTTGAAGTGTTTGCCACTTATCTTAGAGCAGCATCTTAGTTTTATGGCCTCTTAAGTATGAAATCTGAGGCATGCACCTGGTGGCAGCCATGCAGGACGTTATTGAAATCCACAGGTAAAAGGAACTCACCTAGGACATGTGAGCACCCCAAGTATCAAGCCTCATGACTTGGCAAAAAAAAAGTTTCAAAGTCTCATTCACAGGGAAAAACAATTATGATGACTGTCACAAGTGATTGCACGATGATGTGTTAGTTTTGGCTCATAGCTGCTGGCTGAATGATGCCATTCAACACAGCCGTGTAATATTTCAGTGGCCAGTCACACCAGGGGTTAATTCTACCACATACATCAAATCACAAGGGATTCCTCTGCATTTGTGCAAGACTCACTTTGTTTTGTTTTGTTTTTTTTTTAAAACTTGCATCTGACAGAAATGTGTTAGTACATGTTGAGCATGCCCAGATCTGAATGTTTTCTTATGTTTTAACTCCTTGGAATCTTATGAATAGCTGCAGTGTTGAGGTTAATATTGGATCCGAAGGTCGCTCACAAACTTTTTTATGATATATTAAGTCTGTCCTCTGAACTCTTCTGTGGAAACCTCCAGATGATCACTGACAATAAGTAACCAGCCCATGATTCAGCAAAATACTTTACTGTTGACTGAGTTTTGTTTTTTTGCTGTTTCGGTGCAAGTCGTTACAAACCACCAGCATATCAAAAGCGCCACAAACTGAAAGACATAGTACCTTTGAGGAGAAAAAGTATGCTTTCTGCTGACCTTTATCTAAAATCCTTCCTCAGAGCACATGAGGTCACTGCTGCAAATTACGAGAAATACAAACGTTGTAAAAGTGAAGACTCTCTGACCCTGCTTTTATGTGGGTATTATAAAGCGGGCATGACAGCCTACACAAGCACAAAACTAGCAGATTTGGTGTTGCTCACTTTCTGAGCTGAACAAAGAACAAGTTTAACTCTGAATCATGCCTTTGAGACCCACCATAGAGTGTGACTCAGACTCATCTACAGCCAAATATCAATTATAACAGTCCTAAGAATCTTGTAACTTGCAATTATTTTCAAGATCAGATGGTGATGTGCTTTTGATGATGAGACAGGTCTGACATGCCTCTTTTGAATATTTATAGTGTTGACATTAAGCATGAACTGGATGTTCAGTACCTCCTAGTTAAATAATAAGCATCACTTATCTTCTATGGTTTGCACTCTTTGACTTGTTCAGAGAACACAGCATTATTGAAGGTTCTTTTCTTCTTCAGTTGATTCAAACCTTCAAAGACGTGCTACGTTGGAGAAAGACAACTATATTTCAAAAAAAGAACTGAATGTTTTGTTGTTCCCGTTTCTATAATGATGGTGAAAAGCCAGCCATCCTGATTATTTTCTTCTTTGGTGCAATTAGTCCAGCTCCCCTGGATTAAACTTTGCTTTTTAGGGGGAAGTACCAGCAGAAGAAGAAAACGAGTTTCTGGATGGATAACAAGCGGTCAGAGAAACAAAGCATGACACGCAAGCACATATGCAACATAATTATCAAGAAAAAGCATCCAAATGGCATGAAGGGGAGTGGGAATGTCTGTGAATAACTGCTGTTGGTTTTTCAATAAAAACTTGTAGAGCCAAAGTGTTATTAACACATTTTCCAGCCTCCGACCGGGCTCAGTGATCCCGAGTCTGGCGATGAGGAGTTGACTGTTGGCTTGACACCTCGGGGTTGTTGGTGCACTGCCTGATCGTTGCCACGCAGGGCTCAAACACCTGAGCACAGGTGTATCTGCCACGGGCGGGGGGTGCAGCTGATCAAGAGGTGCTTTAGGTTTGGTGGGGTGTAACCAGAATACGTCTTCACTTGATCACTGATAAATTCCTGCAGAAAGCCAATAAATTCTCAGCAGATGAAATGCTTTTTCATGCCACTGTGGAACGGCTGTGACATCATTTGAATATAAACTTTGGAATTGCAGCAGCCAGTTGGATTGTGCTGGTTGTTTGAGTTTCTGGCTGTAATAAAAGCACAAAAATGAAAAGAAAAGAAAACATTAGAAAAACAGTCAGTTAACTTTGGGGTCGTCACACTCCGCTGGTTTCCATTTCCATATTCATCCTGACTGGATCACACTTCAGAGCGAGGAGCTTGAAGACGTCGAAGACGGTTGATGAATGCTGTCCCTGGAATCCCGCAGTAACAGGAGACATTCTGGTTTCCACCAGACTCAGCACATTTTCACCCCGAGCCCTGCCTCTATTTTGGCTCAGCCGCCTTCGTCAGTAATCATATTTGTGAGGGTGAAGACTGTGGCACCAACCGTTCTGATGATGCTGGGGAATGAATCAGCATGAAGGCATTTCACGAACACCCAAGCTATTACATAACACTGATGTTTCAGAAGGTAGCAAAATTATCAATGTCAAATAATCTTTTCAGAAATTTAAATGTTGACAGATCTCTCAAACGCGTAAAAGATTATGCTGGACTTTTTCCACCCACTAGTGTTCGTTTTGAGCCAAGAATAACTAACTGTTATGTTTCCCCTGTGTGTCTTTTGCAGATCGGAAAAAGTTGAAGTCTCCACTGCAGCACACGTTTTAAAATCCAAGCATTAAAAGATCTCAGACCAACTGTTCAGCTTTCTTTAAGGGAAGACTTTACTTTCAGTTTACAGCCTCGTTTCTATGCTTTAAAGTGCATATCTGCCATGTGCAGTTTGCTGAATAAAGTTTACCTTAACATTTGAGTTCATCCAAGGTGGCACTGCGACATTTATTAACATTAAATTAATATAATCTCATTAGGAGATATTGGAAGAATTCTTATCATGTGACATGTCTGATATCCAGAATCTAATGTTTTACAAGTCAGAATTTCCATGCCAGATATCCAAAAAGAGAAACCTGTTCAGCCTGGGATGTACTTTTTGCATCTCTAAAGATCTTCAAGAATTTTGGATTCATGTGGCTTCAGTTTTAAAATGACAAATGCATGTGTGAAAATCAATAAATGGGATTCTTCTTCAGGTTATCTGATTCTGTAATTTACAAGAAAGAATGAAACTATAAATGCTAACACAGGGGTTCGATGTGTAACTGAGTATTCAGTTCAGTTCACTTATTTATAACCAATGCACAACAAAAGCATTCTCTAGGAACTTTACAGAAAAACTCGAGTGAAAATTCAGTTCGATAATAATCAAGTTCAATTCCGTTTCAATTCAAAAATCTAATTAGTGATGATCAGTCTAACATAAAATAAGTTGTCATCACAATCATTTGTTT
>JAOWBL010024751.1:16719-74199 GCA_028564865.1 Zenarchopterus dispar
CTTGAAGAACCTTTATGGGGTGAAAAACATCCCTGTAGTAGCAGAGGTACTCAGGTTGGCTAGGTACACTGGTCACCTAGTGGTTAAAATGTATCATGCAGAGGTATTAGATACTTTTTTCCCCACAACATTTTGGCGACCACGAAGGGACATCAGCTGTGCATTTTCCCCCATTGCAGAGTGGACATCCCTGGGAGACAACCTGCCAGCCTTACCCGGGACAGGATTTAAGGGATGTGGTCTGATGTTGGCTTTGGACCAGGGTAGATGTACTGTGATGTCAGAAGAATCTTGGTGACCATTCCTGAGGGAGACTGCTTTTATTTTTGTTGTAGTTTTTAATTAGACTTGCACAGGTAAGATGGCTGGGTGAGTGAATTTTGTTGTGTTTTCTTAAGCGGATGTGTGTTTACTGTTTAGCTGTGTTTTGATGCTTTTGTGCCCAGTGATGGAGCTGTGGAAGCTTTGCTTGTTTGTGAGTTTGAGGGTTCTGTATTATTGGAGCCTGATTTGCTGAATGTATTCCCATCTTTTTCTTTAATGGTGTTCTGTTTGGGCTGTGCTTTGTGCTACAACCCAGTTGGACTGGCGGGGGGACTGATTGGCATAGACCGATCGTTGGGCATGCACATCTGTAGGACTGATGCAGTCACCCATCAGTTACAGAACAGGTGGAAGGGCAGCTTAAGGTGCTGCCGGACCCAGTTGGGGACTGAGTGGACTTTTTCTTCCTGTTGGTAGAGTGTGAAAATGTTAAGGAAAACTTGAAACGAGTTTAATATCATGTAATGACGACATGACAACAGTGTTTATAGGCTGAACTGGACCGGCATCTGGACACTTATGTCCACCAACGAGACCCAGCTGTGGGTCTGGGACGTGAAATGTCAAGGCTTGTTTTGGTTTTGTCTGGGTGTACGCCTCCGCTGGCGGTAACGGATGAAGTGTCCATTTCTGTCTCATGTGACCCGGTGTGGGGAACCTGTGCTTGTGGTGCTGAGAGTACTCTTAGGCTGAAGGCGAGTGACTTGGCAAAATTACAATTATGAAAAAAGGGACACTGAAATAAACATTTAATAACGGACGAGAACAACCAAAGTGGTGTATTAGTAGTTTTAAGTACTTCTACCTCTGGGATTATTAAAGTGTATTTACACTGAACAATATACACACTTAAAACAACACCAGGAAGCTTTTATGACGAAAAGCTTTAAAACTTAACATCTGTTCAACAGCGCAAAAGTGTTGTAGTTGTCTAAATATGACGCCTGGAAAATTCCTGGAATTCACGGATGTGTGTAAAATGATAAGCAGATCCGTGGTTGGTTTAAAATGATGGTTGAAGTGATGATTGAAGGTGTTGGAATGACTGCCTAAAATTTTCCTGGAAGTACATTAATCAGTAAAGATGGAAATGATTTTCATTTCTCCCTCTCAGATGCTCTGTCTCAGTCTGAGTCAGGGGGTGTTTACCTGCTGGATGAATGGTTGTTTAGGGCCGCAGAGAGGAGGAATCAGGACAACCACAGACACACCACTGGAAAGACTGTATGGCATGATTTAATCAAAGAATAAATCGGTATTAAATCATAATCACATTAGAATATGATTAGTCTTTATTCTGAGATTTACCCATGAAGAATAAAAATAAAATAACGCTAAAGATGTTGAGATCATAATTATTATTAAAGGAATAACGTTTAAAGGCAGCTAAGTTCTACCTGAAAACTTCAGGTCGTAAATTGGCTCTTAGTGAAAGCTTCTGTTAATTCTTAATTATTTCATGTGAATCATTTAGAAATGAAAAAGAAAAAACTTTAATGACCATTCTTATGATGCCATCATTTCATATTTTGCAATTAAGAAACTGACAGGAGAGATAAATTGAAAGTAAGATACACAAGTTAGGTTAGGTTCTCATCCTATCCTGAGAGAGAAAAAAGAAAACATTTCACCCAGACATAACAATGGGCACACGGAGTAATTTTTTATGTATGTCTTCAGGTGAATTCATAAAAAGCTACAAATATGTATATGTAATTAGGGGAGGGCTCTTTTGAGTGCTAGTCTTTAAGTGAGTGTGTCAGATGGATAACTGTCACTTTGGCTGCTTAGCACCTTCAGTGAACTTGATTTCTGGGGTCCTAACCGAGCACACCTATTATATTTTGATGATATGTCTTGGAAATTCTGTTTCCTTAATACAAATGAAACATACTGTACCAGCAGTATATTGATAAAAATTACACTGACATATAATTATGGCAAAGTGACTATTGTTCCTGGTATATGTCCTAACAGCCTTTTGTGGTCATGTCCAACTCTGGTGACTTTGTTTGACCGAAGGACTAAAACACTTAGATTAGTCAAAGTTATATTAGTTAATAGCAGTGTAGATTTTGATAGTATTTGTTCCTCTTCTCCTGTGACTTAGTCCAAAGAATGAAGAAAAAGGCACACCAGGCACAGTCCATTCGTCCATCTTCTACACTCATGTAATCCTTTTCAGGGTCTGCTGGATGCTCTCCTGACTGTCCTTCAGGCACTTGTACGCCCTGGACGAGTCCATCACAGGGTCACATCTAGACAGACAACCAAACGCACTCCTGTGGGCAGTTTAGCATCAGTAAATACTGTAAACACGTTGGTCTGTGAGAGGAAACCACAGAAACCTTACACAGGAAGAACATTCAAACACAGCAAGGCCCAGCTGAGATTTAAACCAGGAACCTTGTAGTTGAGAGGGAACAGTGACAACCACCGACGCTGCCCACAGACAGTCAAGGTAGGTTGTGTTAAAGTGTCAGGAAAACTTTGTCTGGCAACAGCCCAATAAACATAACAAAAACCCAATTTGTATGACTTTTTTTTTCCCCTGCTGGTGACAAATATTTTTTGAGCAAGGCCCCACACTGTTGCCGTTATACTTAACCCCATCAAGTCACATTTAAATCTACTCTACATGGTTTTCATGTTGTGTTGTGATGCCGTTAATGCATTTCTGCTGCCTGCATTTTTATTTTGTTTCATCCTGGCCAAGAAATGCAGAGATGAGGAAAAGAAACTAAGGTGACATGCAGTTAGTTTTCATTTCCTCAACCTTTAGAAAACTCACTGCAATGAAATGATCACAAAACCCCAATTATTTATTTAATGTTTATTTTACAGGAAATGCACAATTTTGTTGGAATTCATAGCAAACAAATGTGAATAATTTAATCATAAAAAAGACAAGTGGAACTGTACAGACAAAAATAATGGAGTTTTCACACAATGAAGCGACATTAACAGGAAAACTGGACGACCCGTCTAACCCTTACTTCATTCATCTGGAAATATGCTTAAGATTTAGCCCACATCAGTACCTTTGCTGCATAAACATGCAGAAGAACCAACGAAAATGAGAATCGTTTTTACAGAAAAACTGGTGTCCCAAACTACAAGAGAGAGAGAAAAAAAAACCCTTTGTGTTAAAAATAAGAAAAAGACTTGTAATATTTAAGTAAGTCTCTACAGAGTACACACAGTGCACTGCATATTCTCTGCAGATTCACTTATCTGTAAGGCAGAATTAAGAGTCACAACGTGCAGTTTGTGTGTTCATTAGACCAAAATAAGACGTGACTAACCTTCTAGTGTGTTGTTCAACTTCACAGAGTTCACTGAATTCACGGTAACCCTTTGTGACAAGGCTTAAATATTGTCACATTATCATCCAAAAAAAACACCATTACATGTGCAAGTTAACGTGTGCAAAAGGCAGTGAATTAGCAGAGAAAAAGCACTTCAAGTTGTTTGAAATCCTACGTTCACATGAGCCAACACGGCACCGATACTCATGACTTGGCCTCATGACTAAACACCTACGTCAAGAGAGTATTGATCCACCACAGGTTGACCTTGGCCTCCTGTCATGAGCGGCACTTCAGACATTGGTGCGAGTGATACGAGCCCCCCAAAGACAAACACGAGCAGCAAGGCCGTGTCCCGGGCAGAGCTGCGTTTGAGGCTACTGATGGGCTTTCGGCCAATATTTACACGGCAAACACAATCAAGTCAAAGAGTGCGCGAGAGACATAAAGTGAGAATGTTGTTGCTGTCGAAGCCTCATCAACGCCAAGCACTGAAACAGACACTGTGGAAGTGGCAGAGCTGCCGATGAGAAAGCGGACAAAAACAGAACCAAGTGTTTATGTTTACTTGTGAGATCAGAAAAGACGAACCGTCGCATCAAAACCCCACACGAGCTAACGATCTCTCAGTTCAGTTGGTTCATAGACTCAGATTTAGAAGAAGGCACCACTGATCGCCTTCACTGTAGTCACTACTCTACTGCTTACAATAAAACAGCAATCTCAGACACAAAAATTTAGCTAAATACACAAAACACTAAAGAATAATAATTTAAAAAAAAACAACAGGATAAATCGGTCCTTAACTTCATTTCTTTAAGACAAATGTTTGGCTCAGGTTATAAAAAAGCACAGTTTGCACTGGAGTGGACCTTGAAACATCCTCGTTTGATTGAACTGTGACATGGGAGACGCACACACCCATACAGCAATTGAACAAAAGTGACCATCCCCTTTATTTTAATAAAGATCATTAAAAAAAACACCAATATGGTGAATAGAAAAATCACTGGAACTTGAGGAAAATCAAGCTAATTCCCATATAGAAATTCAACTTGGGATTTAAAAAAACAAAAACAAAAAACAAACAAAAAAACCTTCACTAACAACAGTTGTTTGGACATAATAAAATAAGTGGTATAGAGGTTCTCAAACCTTATAAAAAAGTAAGATGTAAATAGAGCAGATATTAAATACTCATGGTTACAAGTCATCAATGTGCAGCCAGATTCAGGACATGTTTTGATCAAGAATTTAGAGAAAGCTCAACTCTTAAAATGAGTCGACTGATTATTTTCACAGATCATTGACAGGAAATCTGATCTTACTTTTGCAGACCCTCAAAGTGCCATGAGATCTTTGACATCCTTTCAAATAGTTCCCGTTAGGATACATACATACATACTTCAACAACTCAGCAGCTCAAGTATCTGTATTTTCCTCCTTTGCGTATTCCTCTACGAGTTTCTCATAGGAGTGGCCATGCTCTGAGCCGTCGCTTGTGAAAACAGACCCTTCACATTCAGAACTCTGATCTTCCTTGGAGTTTGCTTCAACATTTTCGTCACACGTAGTGATGGACAGTTTTGCTTTAGAGTCGTCGTCGTCATCCTCCTCCTCTTCCTCTTCCTCCAGCTCCTCCAAGTTACCGCCGAGGAAGTTTTCCTCATCAATAAAAGTAATGTTGGCATTTTGGATTGTTAGAGGATGGTACTCTTTAGAGTCCCACGTCCTCCGACTGCCTGCTCCACAGTCACCTGGTCCTCCATTTTCAATGTCGATGTCCTTATCGAGTTGGTTCTCGAACATTTGGTCCGGGTCCAGTTCTGGGTCCCCTTCAACCTGGTCCTCTGTTAGCAGTAAACCACTGTCTGAACCCAGCAAGTAGTTCTTGGACTTTGAAAAAGCAACTGTGACACGGTCACTGAAGCTGTAACGTCTCTTTTGGCGTGGCGACCGATCCAAACTGAGGATGGTGTGACCATTAAACATGGTGGCGTCACTACAACTCTTGGAGCGATTGATGTCTTTGGATTTTTTGTTGCCATCAGCTGGGGCAGAGTTGATTTGGACATCCTTTTTGCTGCCTATCTGCTTTATCAAGTCGTTGTAGCCTTCTTTCTTCTTAGACAAGAAGCCAAAAATGTTGACATCATTGGGAGTAGGCGGCATACGAGGTGAAGCTTTGTGAGCCTCCTTGTAGTGCTGCAGCTCTTCGAGGGAAAGTTTGCGCAACTTGCGGCGTTTCTTTAATGCCTTGTGAGCTTCGATCACCATCCGCACTTTCCAGTTGAAAAACAAAGAGAGCCAGGCCAGCCCCAGGTAAATCCACACTTCCACAAAGTAACGATAAAGAGTTGGATAATCTTTATTTGGTTCCACACCTGCAAAAACAGAATAAAACTAACTTATCTCAACAAAAAGCTTCAGGCAAGACTCAGATGATGCCCCCAAATATAATACAGTACATTTACCAGAAAAAAGTGTGACTCCCTTGAATTTAACTGGTAACAATAATAGAGAATTTATTGACGGTGATACTCCCTCCTCCATATTTGGAGAAAAGGTGCATCAACACACTTGAGTTGTGTGTGTTTTTGTGCCATACACAGTGATGAGTACTCTTCCTGAACAATTTCACTTTTGTTTCATCAGTCTGCGAAACATTCTCAGTAGAGCTGCAGGATGCCAAGGTTCTCTTGGAAAAACTCAAGACCTGGCGTTCTGCCGCGGACATCCTGCCTGTTAATGGACCAACATGGTCGACTCATGAACAGAGATGTTTCCTGGTTCAAGTCACATGTTCAAGCCTTCAGCCCTTGTTTCAGAAATCTTCTTTACCTCACTTAGGATTCTGGGTTGTGCCTTTGGATCATTTTGCCTGCTTACAGGAAGAGTAACTGCAGCACTAAACTTTCTATTTCTAGAGATTTTCCGCTACTGTGGACTGATGGACACCTACATACTTATTTGCATTTCTTTCTAGTCTTATGCAGATCAACGGCTCTTGATTGTTTGTCTTCAAACAGTGGCTCAGATACTTCTTATGAACAACAAACTTATAAAAAAGGTCTCACACTATGCGATTTTGACTACCATTCATATTGACTAACCACCACACCTCGATTATGAGCACAACTCAAAATCATAGCATAAAAACTGGATATATTGGAGTTTAGGTTAATTTTGAATTTTTGAAAGTCAGAAAAAGCATAATATGGACCCACCAATGTTTGGGTGTCTTAACACTACCTCCAGATATTATTTGGACTCTAGATGCGTGACCTACTGGCTCCAGGAGGAGCGTATGAGTGAACTTTGTTCCTTTTAGACGTAAGACAAGAGAAAGCATAGTTATTTGTGTTTTATTGTCTTAAGTGCAACGCGCTTTCATATTGCTATGACTTAGATGATGGTCAAATCAGATTTATTGGTAAATTAATGCAGAAAACCAGTTAATTCTGATGGGTTCACATACTTTTTCCTTGCCACTGTAGATATGGCTAAGTTGAAGAAAATGATTTGTTTCTCAGCTTACCTGCTACCAAGTCTCCAAAACCAATCGTGGTCAAGGTGACAAATGAGAAGTATAAGCCTT
The DNA here is from genome assembly GCA_028564865.1 of Zenarchopterus dispar. NCBI lineage: Eukaryota > Metazoa > Chordata > Actinopteri > Beloniformes > Zenarchopteridae > Zenarchopterus > Zenarchopterus dispar. The sequence continues at coordinate 23,950 of JAOWBL010024751.1, forward strand.
CGATGTATGACCAACCCTCTTGAGACATAAACACAAAAGGTGGAAGGACTAAATGGACCAGAACACCCCAGAGGAGAAAGATAGCTGTGCAGGTAAACTGAGCTTTTCTCTGGAATAAAAGAGAAAGAAAACTACTTATGAGAAATCAGATCATGCTTGCAGAAAAGTGAAAAATAAAAACAACACACACAACCTACCAGTGAAAATCCTTTTTTGGTTAAATACTGGCCCAGGTGTTTGGCTCTGCCACCAAAGAACTTTCCCAGTTCACTGATCCAAGTAAGGCACAACGGCACTCCAAACAGCCCGTAGAAGATGCAAAACACTCGGCCGGCTGAGGTTTTTGGGGCGATGTTTCCATACCCTTTTGAAATATAAAATATAACTCAAGTTTACTGGACGACACAGACCACAGTCACATCAAAAACTATAAAAATCACAGCAGAAAATATGAAACAGATCTGTTACCGCAAACTTCTGAAAGCACACACCGATGGTGGTGATGACTGTGGCGGCAAAGATGACGGCATTGGGCCAGTTCCAGTTGTTGAAGGTCTTACTGCCTGTGATGGTGACCCCTTGGCCTGCAGCATCTGAAACCACCTGAAGGCCAAGAAAATGGAGACCATGACTGATGGAATACTGGAATTCACCTCAGAAAGATAAACACGCAACAACAGATGAACACTGGCAATTAGCAATTATGAAAGACTGCAGTGAGCGTAAGCATAGAGAGGCCAGGAAGCTTCTCATCTGCAAGCTCCATTTCTTTCACCACATCCTTCCTGTGATATATTGATGGTATCTCCAGTAGTCCTGATGAGCTGAAACGACAACCAGGCACCCTGGAGACTCCTCTTTAACCTGAGGGATTTATTGGTCCAGCCACTGACTGTTTTGATAACGAGACGGGAAGGCAAAAGCTCCACATCTAAACAGTGATTTGATGCTCATTTGTGCATTTAAAGAAGATCAGGAGGTTCTTTAGAGCTTGCGCTTTCTTATGTGCCTGCCAAGGTTTCACTCCATCTACGCAACACTGAAAAACCTTCGTCAGCCACCTCCTGCGTGGAATAAATCAGCTCACTCTGCAGTTTAAGCATTCGGGTCCAAAGGAAAGCGCTTAATCAATCATTCCCAACCATACACGTCCTTGAGCAGCCACAACAAAAACGAAAGTCTGCCTCTTGGGAATGAGCAAACACCCCACCATGTGTGCCTGGACAATGCATTACCCCACACTGTTTCTCCCAGTGCGCCGTTTGGGGAGGAAATGTGCAAGCATGAGCATAACTCACATAAGCCCTGAAGGACTGGACCATGCTTGGTTCTTTAATAATAACAGCCTTGTGGCAAGTCTGCTTTATAATTACCAAGCAAGGGAAGCCATTCTTTTGTTTTCCTAAAGGACAAAATTTCTTGTTTAGACTGCTGGATCATCGGGACAACAAAAGTGGGGACCAAAATGGACAGTTCACTGCTTGCACATGCACTCTTGCTGCTCCTCCTGTTAGTGCGCAGTATCAGTAATAACTGTTTACATCTCCATGTATGCCACCACCTCGCGGTGCTCAGGCAAAAGTCTTATTTGGATTAAATTGATTACAGGAAACTGATGAACCACAACAACTGCATTTTACCTGATGACGAAAGCAAAAAGAATGAAAATCTTGGACAGTGTGGGTCAGGCTGCACCTTACACACACAGGAAACCTGCTTAGCCCTTTTGAGCTCAAACTTGTTCCTGTTCCACTTCTTTATTTACATCAACACAGCAGTGCAACAACAAAAACTACATGCTATGTACTTAAAGTTCTCTGCTGGGACTAATATAAAATTTTACTTTACCAGTTTAAGGCGTTAAAAGTTTGTTGGGTGGAAAACAGATGTTTTGTGTTTGTGTGTTATGTCTGTAGCATGCGTGAGACAGTGTGTGTGTGTTTAGCTCTTAACGTTATTCCAGCCTAATAAGGGGGAGCTGAACTTGTTCAGTCTGCATGCCAGATTGCTTTAAATTGACACATGCGTGCTGATTCACACAAACAACGAGAGCTTACTCACACTGTAGACCAGTCAAATAGTTGATCTGACCAGCAAACACTTCCACATCAGTAAATATCTTCTTCTTGTAACATCCAGCTGGTTTTCAGCAACACAATGTAGACAAGTGATCTCATGTGAAATGTTCTGCATGACTGAACAGGATGTGCAATGCAAAAGATCCTTAAAGGGTTTTAAGTGGGCAGTGACAGGTCAATCCACGGCCTCCTGAGAAACAGGAGAGACATGCAGGCTCCTGATGGTGATACTTGAGTCAAAGTGAGCCCCAAGGAGCTGAGGGGGAAGCTGTAAAACCGGCTTCTTCACATGACTACCGGCTGGACCGATGAATGAAGAAAGAACACAGTCACCAAAATGGATCTACTCCAGTTTAAGACATTCAAGCTAATGTAATCAATCCTGACACAATACTGCCAAAAAACAAAGCACAAAGACCCTGCAGGAAAAGAAAATATTTCTCAGAAACAGTCTTACTTCACTGAGAAAGGGAGTACTAGTAAATCTTTAATTGTGAAACTCGGCTGACACTCCTTGACACTAAATTTAAAAGTCAAAATAAACCAATTACAAGGATCCAAAAGGAGCTCAAAACTATTAATTTTAAAAAGCTGCTAAACAATGAGACCCATCACTTGGTCCCACCAGGATTTGTGAAAGTTAGAATATCACAATACTGCAGGTTGGGCCAGCTGCCACACTCTGATAACTGGAAAAAAAAAAAAAAAGCCACAATGACAACTGACAGTTAATCAAGACAGCTGGCGGACCAACATGCCGCTCTAGCTCCTCTGTATTTTTCCACAACCACAGCTGCTCTGGAGAAGGAATTTAACAAAGTTACATTCAAGAAACTCTTTCATGTTGGCTTCCAAAAGAGGTGGGTGGGTTGAAAATAATATGAAGGTATATCTTTATATATATCTTTATAGCCCAAATATTTTTAGAATATAGAACACTTTAATCCATATTTATATTCATTTGAGAAGATGGTAAGAAACAGCTGTAAAAGTGAAAGTAGCCTTCCAACAGCATCTGTTGAGCAGCGGCTGTTACACTGCAGCAACTTCTTTAAACTCGGCTGTGAAGATCACATGAGGTTTTGAGACTTGTGCAAGTTGATTTGCATTTACACAAATCAAACTCAATTGACTAACTGCAAGTAGCCATATGGGTAAGATGTAAAATCTGAGAACTGTAAATCGTAACTACTGAGATCAAAATGGATGTCAACTTTAATGATACCAGTTAAAAAAAAAAAAAAAATGTTTTAACATTTTACTTTTCAAAAGGGGATGTAAGACTTGGCTATTTCAGGTCATAAGGTCACATGACAAAGAAAGCTGGTCCTGAAAACAGTGGGCTACTTCATTTTTGTCTGGCATCTCTCAGTCTAACAAAGGGTCATGTCTTACTTTAAACATGTGATGGCCATGTGTTGAGTTGGCCTTGCAACAACAAAAAAAAAGTGATACACAAGTCATGTGCAGAACTGACGTTTGCATGCTGGCAAAAGGTTAAATTGAATTTCTGCTACAGCCTGTCTGCAAAAATAGGAAGAGAGAGTGAAAATACAAGCTGTAGCGAGGGAACCGCCAGTTTCAAGTCTGCATTACATCTCTATTTATTTTTCCAAAGAAAAAAGTGGCAGTTTTTTTCCCCCCACTAAATGGAAAACCAGGTTGGAGCCTGCTTAAAAACATTTTAGAACAACTGCACTGACCGATGACTATAAATATACCAAAAGTACAGTAAATCTGGAAAGGGTTATAAATTAAATGTTGGAAATGGAAACCCTTCAAGACAGTTGCTAATCTTCTCATGAGGAACGTCCCAGTTACTGCTAAGGTCAGACCATTCAATGTCTAAAAAAAAAAAACAAGAAAAAACATGGAGCTTCATCTCAGACTCTACAGGCATTACAGAGTATGTTGAATGTCAAAACCCATGACAGCACAAATATAAGACTGAATGAGTATAATTTGCTTGAAAGAGTTGCCAAAAGAAAACCTCTTCTGTCTAAAAAGAACATGGAAGTACAACTCAAGTTCACAAAACTGCATCTGAACCAACCAGCAGACTTCTGGAACAATGTCCTATGGACAGATGAGACCAATGTGGAATTGTTTGGTCTTAATGTCCAGAGCCGCGTTTGAAGAAAATCAAACAACATTTTAGCAGAAATATCTGGTGCCCACTGTCAAACATGGTGGTGAAGGAATAAAGATCTGGGATCTGGACACCTCGCAGTCATTGAATGAACCATGAACTCCTCTGCAGACCACAGTCTGCTAGAGATATGTGAAGACATCTGCAGCTTCTTTGAAAATGAGTCATGCAACACAGCAATGATTTCAAACACATTTGCAAATATACCTCCCAAATGCTGAAAAAGAAAAGAATAAAGGTTTTGGGATAGCCTGACCCAGCTCAAATACTGGGGAAAGAATTACTAGATGATCAAAAAAGTGGTCTCGGATCCAAGTTTAGTGTCTTGACAGCTGAATCCAAATACTATAATGTATTGTGTAAAGAAAGAGATTTTATCACTAAATAAATGGCATATCTCTTCGGTCGGTTAATGCTGCATTGATTACAGATGGATAATGAAAGAATTCAGGGATGTCTGCTCATTCCAGTAGAGATTTCTGCAAGATTCAGAAGGATCAATGAAAACACACTCATGAAAGGAGACATGCATGAGTGTGTTTTGAGTGTACTCTAGTTGATTGTAAACTTCCTGTTGCTTTTTCCTTTTTCTGAGTCTACGATGTTTCCCAGAAATGCCGAGATCAGGACACACTGATGCTACAGAGTGACGCTCGAGAGTTTAATCCTTACTTGCAGGAGAGATAACACATCCCCACACCCAGCAACAACGCCCATGTTGAACTTTATAACAGCCTCCCATGAGCCTGAACACCGATGGGCCATAAAATCTAATCCATAAACTGTGACCACTTCAAGGCCCATAGTTAATTGTGAACTCCTTGTTAATAAAACAGAGAACGCTGACTTTTACAACTGCAGCCCTCACTTGTTTTAATTGTTAACAAGCTGAGCAAGTTTTAATAATCTAATTGGATCTCAGTTTCTCACACAAATAAAAAGCACATCAAGGAAGAAACGGAGTGCAAGACTTCATCTGTCTAGTAGGTGCTTTTGGCAAATGGTAAGAAAGGAAATCTGCGAGTCAATCCATGACAGACAACGCCAACAACTGTGTGAGACTTCAGCAAGAAACTTGATATGATCCTTTCAAAGTGCCATGAAACTGCACAGGTGGCTATATATTTCTAGCAGGGATCACAGTTTCACACTAGTCCACCCCCCCAAAAAATGCTCTTTCAGAAGCAGCTGCAAGTAGAAAATTTTCCAATACCTACAAGTAAGGATTACACTCCCATTTCATTCAGAAGCACATTTGTCTGCTGCAGGGAGGTTCTGTGAATGGGGAGGGGGCCATGGGCATATCCCTTTCAGTCCCCCCAAACACAAAGAGGAGAGCCAGAAGGGAGCAGAAGGGGGGATGGGGATAATAAGTCTCCCATGGCCCAGAAAGGGGCACAGGTTCAGACATGTCTCTGGTTATACCTGCTAGTGCAAAATACAAAAACTGCATTGTACAATTTCTCAATTTCTAATTGTAAGAGATACAAGATCCTCAAATCAAGGTTATTAGTGCATAAGGGGATTCCTCTGACTTCAAAAGCTGTATGCAAACCCCCACCCCCAAAACACTATTAATAGAAGACATGGAGTCAATTATAGGGAAAAGATTACCTTGAAACTTTTTATACCTCCAACCCACATTACTGTATAAAAGTCTTAGGAACCCCTAATGTTTTTTGGTCAAAGTTTGAATGACAATCATTTTCATATGCTGTACTAAAAAGATACAAACATCTGTCTGCTTTTCCCTTTAGGAGTCTCCACAACGTACCAAGTATCTTGTATTGGTAAAGGTTTCATGATGGATTCCCTTTCTAACAAGACCTTCTCACTTTCCTGGTTTGCGACAAGCACTTTAAAAAACCATGAATTGTGACCTTTAAAGAAAAGTTGGTGTTTCAATACTGAACTGACAGTGTCCACTGTAGTGAGGAAGCCCACATCGTATCATCCACCCAACACTGACCAGCTCTCTCCAGAAATGGTACTACGCATTGGGGGTTGACCACAACAAATGGGATTGGTCCCCCTGGCATTTCCTTCTATGCATTTCCTCAAACCACCACCACCACCACAACATGACAATAACAGATATGCATAAATGGCAGCCACATTGTTGGTTCTCTACATAGACTGTGTGTAGTTGCTACGTACAACCACTTACAAAAAATAAATAAATAAATAAAAGTCACTCTTTAGTGGCCTTGTTGAGGGCATTGTTGGGTTTCTATCCTGTCCAGCCATCTCATTTATTCCTCCCTCATCAATACAAAGAATTAGTCTGGTTGCACTTTGATTTCCAGGAGCCCGCATCAATGGCTGTAGAAGAAACTGCATCTGAATGCCACTGGATAGACAAACAACCAATCAAAAGAATAAAACATGACATATAGGCAGAGCTACATCTGGTCAACAAAATGCATCCAAGACAGCATCCAGTGGAGTACAAACACTGGTGAATGACAGTCATTGCTTTTGTTGATACCAGACACAGAATCTTAAAGACCCTGTTCCCCCTAAAATAGAAAGAAAGAAAGAAGGAAAGAAAAAGTCTAGGACACAAACAGAAAATACATTGATATTAGAGGTAGACTGCTCAACTTAATGGACTATTGTTGGCCATTTTTAAAACAAAACAAACAAACAAAAAACATAAATCACCATTGGCATAGCAGACCCCAGTGATCCCTGTAGATGGATTCAGCAGGGATAGAAAATGGATGGATGGAAGTTCACTGACCCTTACAGGTGATTACATAATCAGTTTTATTTAAAAGAGACTGCATTTCTGTATCTCAAAACAGACCGGAAAATAAATATAAAATGTCATTTTAAAAATAAAAACTTGTATGTAATTTCCCTTTGGGGATTGATCTAATATTATTGATCTGAATTGAGTTAAACATCTTAAACAAATGTAAAGAAACAAGGTCACATGGCCTCTACATGTCAAGGGAAAAAAACCCAACAAAATCATGGGGCAAACACCTTGTTTAAAAAAAAAAAAAAAGTATTGAACCACTATGTGTTCATTCAGAGATGGTGCAACAACAGAGGTCAACGGCACCAGTCTGAAGACCAAATCTGTTAAGGTGAAAAACACTGGCAGTAAAACAACTTAACACACCTCTTGGGGGCAGAGGTTACAGGAGGGCCAGCACACCTGTGACAATAATGACTGCTGCTGACAGACAGTCTTAGACATTTGCAACAGAAAGATTAATGCAGCAGGTAATAAAATAATAATTATAATTAGTCAAGGAGACACAACAGATAAGACAGGCTTGGGTTCTGGTGACTTTCAGTGCAGTAAAACTCAGGCCTTGAGGCCGACCAGCAGAGAGGGGGTGTTGACCTAAACAGATGAAACATGGACTGACTACATCTCATTCCTCAGTTTTGTTAGTGTTAAGTGAAAGCTTACATACCAGCTGAGACTCATCATGTGTCATCACTTTGGAGTGTGGAAAAACGCTTTAAGAGTTTTAAATAGAGCTTCAAATTCAGTAAGCGGGCTCGTAAAACCTGCAGCAGTCATTTAGTAACATACCTCTAATATTCTGTCCAAATCATCTTTGGAGAGACAGGGATAGTCCTGAAGTATTTTATCCTTCTGCTCTCTGTACTGCTTTGCAGCTAGTTCCCAATTGGGCTCCTCCAGGACCTGAAATATTGCTGCCCCAATGGAGAGGTAAAAGATAATAGCAGAAGTTAGTAGGGGGCCTTTATCTACCATACTTCTGCGCTGTGGCTCAACCTGCGCAGACCGGGAGGGGGGGCAGAACCGGAGGAGGGGGAGACTACAACAAAAAGCCGGCGTTTGAAACGGAGCTCATCCACAACAAAGTCTCGAGAAGTTTCTCCTCCCGCGCGAAGGCTCAGAGAAGAACAGTGGCTCGTGCAGCGGCTGCCAGCATCGGGCTCGAGACATAACCGTTAAGTTTAAAAAAAAAAAAAACGGACCGCTGAGCGCGCGTGCTACAACCGCTCTCTTCAGTAGTAATCGCCCCACGTGCCCGCCCGTCGTGGAAGTGTGTTCAAATTGAGAAGAGATGGGTGAAAAGGGGATTGGTTCAGGGGGCGTGGCCGGGGACCGCCTACGGCGGCGAAGGCGGGGTCTCTGTCCTCGTGGGCAGTGTTTGGTTCGGTCGCAGGTGCACAGCACCGGAAGACGCTGAGACTAAAACATGTCGCAGTTCTTCCAAATGGCAGCATCTTTCCGAGAAAGTGTCTGTGGGAAAGTTTATGTACAACCCTAACAATCTTTGTGAATCAATATCTCACAGAAGTAAAGCTGGGCAGAGGTTCACTAATCTGCGAAACACAATGAATAAAATGTGAATCAGTTTCAAAATAATCATCCTACTTCTTAAGTGTAAATTTACAAAGACTAACTATTTCCTCATCTACAGAACTTTATCTCATTCAGAGAATCTGAAGAAATCTCTGTACCTGGGACGATGCTAAAAATTACCTCTGGATCTTCAGTCCTTGTGTAGCATTTAATTAAGTAAATAATGGGAGCTATTCTGTAGTGGAGGGGTAACAGACATTAATTAAATGTACCTACTTAAAAATTAAAAACAATATTATTCAACTAGCTCTCCATTTAACTATTAATAATATATATAAATTTATCACTACTGTAGTGACAGACACTAAAAAACTACTGGCTTGTCTTCTTGAGGCAGAAATATGTTTGGGATTCTCTTGTATATATAAACTTTTTCTTTGTACATTTTTCTTTTCTTGGATGTATTTGTTTCACAAAAGTGTAAGAAATAGCTTAATTTGTGATAGATCCGGTGGTAGATGCCATTATGACACAGGTAATGAAAATCAAGGTTGTTTTCTGCCATAAAGAACGGTTCAGAAAATCGTTTTCTACCATCCATAACACTTTACAATTATCCTAATATATGTGACAGATAATCACACCTGCGCATGTAAATACATCCCTTCTCACACTCTCAGAGTTTATATTAGTCCGTTAAATTTTAACCATATTTTTAATTGCATATATGTATATATGCACATTATTTTTTTTTAAATTCTCACCTAATTTAATTTTTATTTTAAATTCCCACTTGTTTCTGTAAATTTATATGTTGCTCAAACACTATAATTTCCCTTGCAGGATTAATAAAATATCTATCTATCTGTCTGTCTGTTTGTCTGCCTGGCTGCCTACCTACCTACCTACCTACCTTGGGGATAGTATTACTTGAAATGAGCACCAAACAATGAAGACAAAAGCATGAGGAAGAAGAAAACGTGGTTCATTGACAAGCTAGAACAATACTGGAAATCTGTCCTTTTCACTCAGCTTGTTCACCTCAAAAACAAACAATAGAGAAAAACCTGAGTTATGGAGTCTTGGGGGGTTGCAACAAAACCTGCAGTTTCTCGACTCTCAACTGAGCACTATGCAGGCTACAAAAGCAGTGGGAATGGGAGTCCATTCCCACTGTAAAGAAACTGCACCAGGATTCACTTGCGAGCAATCTGAGATCCACACTTTTAGGTTGACCAGAGCTCACTTGTTTAGACCACACCAGAGTTCAGATGAGCTTTCACGGCTGCCCAGACAAAACAGACTATCCAAGAAAATTAATTCTGGTCCATTTAAAGAGGACCAAACAGCTCTGGTGTGTAAGCACCCTGGGATGTATTGTGAACCATGCCATTACAATCCATGTCTGTTTCCACAAAAGCATAGAATTGTTTTAAAATTTCATAATCATCTTTGCGTGTTCTCATGGACCAGAGCTGGCAGGCCGGACTCAAGACTTTTGGAGGAAAACAAATACTGTATTCTTCAAAGGTCAAGTGAATTACCTGATTTCAGTGTGATAAAACATGCTTTTCAATTGCTCAAGTCAGAACTAAATAGAGAGAGGCCCACAAACAAGCAGCAGGTAGCTGCAGTGAAGATGAAACAGTTCCATGTGGGAAACTCGGAATTTTGTGATTTCCACAAATTTCAGATACTTTTGACTTGTTCCTGAAGAAAGAAATTCACTGACTGCACCTGTCTAAAAATGAACAACATTCACACCTAACTTGTACCTGCTGGAGCAAACACACCTTCAGATAAATACCCACGTACCCGAAGTACAACACTGATCAGTACATGTTGTTTCACAGTTTTAACTCTCATCTACACAGTGAGGTGTTTGGACAATATATTTTTGCTTTTGTCATACTGTAATTCAAACTAATACTAAATACTGTGCTTTCATGTAATGATAATAAATTACATAATATCTCTTTGAGGTTCTGTGGTTCTGCTCACACACTAATCAATATTTTTGCTTAATCTTTGCTCATCATAGCTTTACCTGAACAAGTACTGAAGCTTGTGAAGGTAACCCAAATACTTTCAGCTATTTATCACCAGTTCAGTTCCACTTTTTCATGACTGATGGGTTCAATCCAAAGACAACATTCCTGACTAAAAACAGTTGTGGTGCAATTCCTGAAGAGCTGCGATAACATTTAGAGATGTCTTTGTCTGTCAATGAAATCTTTGAACTATTAAAATCTGCATCCTTGAAAGGTTTAAAAGAAAGATTTTAATCAAATCTGCCGATCTATTCTCATTTTTGATTTCACCAGCAAACACATGATGAAACAAGTGATTACTGGAATTAAAATGAGGGCTGGCAAAAGTCAGAGTAGGACCCTCAACAAGCAGTACGTTTAGTGTCATTATCCGCCTGCACTGTGAAATGCCATCATATCAGTTTGTCCCAAGAGGCTCAGTGTGAGCTGAGAGAGTAACACCTGAGAACATCAGTTCGCCTGTTCCCTCAACAGCCATACAAGGCCATACCATGACACCACCTTCACCGTGTTTGAGACATGAAGTGGTATGTTTTGACTCATAACGTGTTCTTTTCATTTCCTTTGTTTTAGTTGTGGTCAGTCAAACTCTAATCTGTCTTTCCTGTTCTTGGACATTGCTTTCACCTTGTTGTAAAATTTCTGTATTTACATTCATAAAGGTGTATCTTGATTGTAGCTGTTGCCATGATACTCCTGCTTCCTCCAGAGTATTCTTGACTTTTGTTGATGTAGTGAAGGGGTTTTTCTTTAACAAAGAAATTGTTCTGTGATCATCCACTTTTGTTGTCTTCCGTGGTTTTCCAAGCCTTTCGATATTGCTGAGTTCAACAGTGCTGTCTTTCTTTTTAAGAATATTCCAAACTAATAATGTGGCCACATCCAAGGTTTACGCCAGCTCTCTAAAAGATTTATATTGTCATTGTCCAAATACCTCTGGACCTAACTTTATCATTTCTGCCATCTGCAGTGACATGAAATACTTGGTAAATCTCTGCATTGCTCATCTCCACAGAAATGAATGAGCAGTGCAAGGTAAAAGCAAACCAACTGCACTGTGAAATAGTTGTGTAGTTCATGTAAATGCAAGTATTAACCTGTTCTTATAAGATTCCAATGAAATGAAAGAAAATGTAGAGTCCCAAAAGTTTCCCTTCTGTTTAAACACGTTCTTTACGTCAAAGAGCACCACTAGAAAGTTCAAAGGCGCCTACATTAACATGCCGACACATTCTAAGTAGTCATATATACAGGTATTTCTCTTATTAAAATATTTACATTAGCTTTAAAACAGTGATTTTATGTGTGCATGACAAAGTCCTGCTCTCACGTCTGTGGACTTTCCTGGCTGCTGCATCACCTTCTGCACACTTCAAGTAATAAAAGATGATCAGAATCTTTCCTACTATCATCAAATACCTGACCCCAACAACGTTTTAGTCTCTTTTGTTTAACAAAAGGAAACATTTTTTTATAGATGGATGACATGTATCTGCAGGAATGCCAAAGAAGCTGTTCTGCCTTTTTCAGCATTTTCCTTCCAGTTTTATGAAACGTGGCTCACTTCTGCGCAGAATCTGACATTAATGGTTTAAAATAGATGACAGGTTGTTCTGTGTTGGCCTGGGCCTGTAAACATTTGAGAAATAGGGATTGTAAGGATCTAGGATCAAACAATCATTCATAGAAAGGCTGAATATTTGAGCAGAAAGATGGGCAGAGAATCTCTACTTTGTCATCACATGAAGTGTTCAATAACAATGTTCCTCAAAGAAAGTCTGGAAGGGATTTGCAGAGTTCTCCTTCTGTTGTGCAGAATATACTTAATCCATTGAAGGATTCTTGATTATTTAGTGCGTAAAGGACGAGGGAGCAAGTCTCAGCTGGACATCAGTGATCTGCAATTAGTCATGGCATCAGGAACTGTCATTCACCAATATCTGATATCACCACATGGACAAGGAACCTTTTGTCAACACAATACAAAGCTGCATTCACAAATGACACTTAAAACTTCGGTGTGCAAAAACAGGAACTTTATCTTAACCTTGTCTAGAGGCAGTATTGACATCTCTGGACTTTGAGGCATCTCTGATAGACCACCTGACAAGGGCAATTTATGTTGCAGGCATCGTTCCAGATGCTTTCTGGGAGAAACGAGAACCATGTGTTCTCGATCAAAAGAAAAAGGAGGATCCAGACTGTGATCAAAACGATTATTTTCTTTCTTTCTTTTGTTTCTTCGGAGTGAAGAGAACCCCCAAATACAGAGCCACACAGAAACTGTTTTGAAGGAAAATTTTGCACAAATGTACCAAAGTAAAGTTGACATATTTATCTTATTTGTGATACTTTTATTCCAGCCGCAGGCAACCACCGTGTATGTTGTGAAATCATGCACAGATGACGATAAGAGTGGAAAAACAAGATCAAACTAAAGTTGTTAAAATTTTCCTACTTCACAAAAACACTTCAAAAAGCAGAGATTTGTTTTACAGAGAAGATTAACAGATGGCAACATAAAAATGGTACAGTTTGACACTTTGGGAGAGACTCATTTGCTTTTATGCAAGGCTGGAGGAGTTAAAGGGGACTTTGCTTTCCTCACTTCACACCCCATCACACATTCTTTACAGTCAGGAATCATTCTTATTTCATTCATTCCCCTCCACTCTGAGATCAAAGTTAAATAAACTAGGTAATCATGAGAAAAAAATCTGTGTACTTGCCTTTATTTCACGACAAAGTCTCTTCTATATACTTTGATTTAGACTGCGGTTGGGCAATCAAAGCGTTATCATTATCATCAACACTCAAGAGACATAACTTTTAACTTACAACTCTTCACTTTAAAGGGCATTTTCAAGTAATTTAAATACATTTTGAGATTTCCATGCAATTTAACACAATTTTGCTTCTACCGTCATTTAAATAAAGTAACCATTTGAAAAGTCTATTGTCGTTGGTCTAGTATTTGTCTCTCCGCTCATTATTGATTTTACCTCCTTTTTGATATTTCCAAACTTGAAATTGGTCTCAGCCATTCTAAAATTGACTTCTCAATTCTTAATCTGGGATTTTTGCTTTCCCATCTGATTAGATCAGAATTTGTCTGATGTTATGGGATATTTGTTAGATAGATGGACCCAGCTGGATAACTTGAGTTGTAATAATGATAAACAGAGGAAATGTTAACTGGATTATTTACTGATTGGCAGGAGACACAATCAACCAGTGAAACAGAATAAAGAATATTAATGACCCATTCATCTGCTCTGCATGATTTTACACCATTGGAGTAAGTACTTACCTATCCAGGTCATGGGGATCCTAAAAGTCTTGAACACAAGACAACTAGCTTTGAGTTCTTGGTTCTTGAGGAGGTTTCTCTTTTCATCTTGAAGGTTGTTTCAGTTGACTGTTCAGTTGACTTTTAATTGAAGTTAAGTCCTTGACCCATTCACTCCCCCTGTGGGTCTTTTCATTCTTTTGTGACTTTAAGTTGTTTACTTGGTCAGCATGTGAGATTTCTTGTTGCATGAGCCAAGACTTGAATAGTTAGAAACTGTGAGGTCATTAGAGGTCAAGTAGTGGACATCCACTAAATCCCACCGTCCCCCTGCCACTGTTCCAATGGCCACCAACACACAGACTACAAATCCCAGAGGTCATCATACAATTGAGAGGTGTAGCTGTTAGCACTTTGCAAGCACTTTGCACTACATTTTGTTGTACGAAAAGTGCTATATAGATAAAGTTTGATTTGGTTGGATTTGATAGCTGTTGGTGCCACCTGATTTCAGCTGGGATGGCTGGAGACAAAGAAAAGGCCCAGTGTGCGTCCCTCGGAGAGCTTTGTGAGGATGTGATGTACTGAGTCCGTTGCGAGCTTGCTACTCAGTCCCTAAAGAAATGGAAAGAGAGTTTGGTTTATCATTTCCAGTAGCAGGTTGGATTTGTTTCAGGTGGGAGTTGGACTCTATCACCGGTTCTGAACTTTTATGGAATGTGCAGCCAAAGGGCAAAAGGGGGCCGATTTGGTGGTCAAAGGGTTAGGGTTAATGTGAGACCATGGTTCTCAGTTGGAAAAGGCTAAAACATTGTCTCCAACTTGGAAGTGAGGTGCTGCCTCCAGTGGTGGAGTTTAAGGATCTCAGGATTTTGGTCACAAGTGGGGAAAGATTGGGAGATTGACAGGAAGATCGGTATGGCATCTGGTAAGAGTTCCTTTTTAGTGGTCAGTCAATGTTCCTACCCTCACCTATGCTTGCAACCTGTGGGGCTGGGGGGCATTTATTGACCCCTAAAGAGACTCTTACCTTTTGGGTCAGGTCTGTTGTGACCAGATACAAGTGGGTGACATTGGTTTTCTTTGCAGGGTGGCTGGACTCTTCCTTACGGATTAAAGGGAGGGTGAGAAATTCACTAACCTGGGAGGGTTAGTGAATCTATTCCACATCTGGGAGGGATGTGGAGTAGAGTCTGTGATCATACACAGTGAGGGGTTTGGGAATCTGGGAGGAGGCGCTGTGGCTGACCCAGGACAAACTGGACAGATATCTCTCAGTTGGCCTGGGAACAACTCAGTATTTGGAAGCACTAGTGGAGGTGGCTGGGGAGAGGGACATCTGGGCCTTTCTGGTTAGGCTGCTGTCCCCACGGCACAAACTTATATAAGCAGAAGTTAGTGGATGGATGGCTTTTACATATTGGACCAAGCACGGTTGAAAAATTCTGCATCCCTTTCTTACACAAAACTGGCATTCTGGAAATAAGACAGAAATCTGATATGTAATGGAGCAGAAATCCCTGTGCACATCATTGTTGACTCTACAATACCCTTTTAAAAAATGTCTCATGAAGGATTTACCTGCCACCGTGGACTATCACGACATAACAAACCTTTTGTTTCTGTTTGAGCTCTGCAAGGACTGTGTTGTAAAGACGCTGGTGCAAGAAAGGCTGCAGGAGGTGTTTGGCCAAGAGAAATGACATTGTTTCAAGAATCTTTTGTGAGAAACTGTACAGCATAAGTTTTCACCATGTTTTTTATTTCACTTTACACATTTTGGAGTGTGCCTTTTAGAGGAAGAGGAAACTGTCAAAACTGTTAGTGTTTTATTAACTTGCCATGTAAATGTAAAAAAAATACTAAGTTTAAAACGAATTGTAACATTTATATATCAACATCTGTAATGTTTCTTTTTTCAAACCTCTAAAAAAGTTCTTTAGAAACCAGAATGCCAGTATGTAAGTGTCTAGACACACCAGGAAAGATGTGGAAAAGGTAAAAATATGAAAAGCCAGTTTGTAAGGAGCTGTTGTGAAACCTTCTGGGGAGGAGATTTAAAACAGCACTGCAAGTGTGAAACCTGAGGCCTGCTCCTCTGTTTGATGCTGGTATTTCCTGTTTAATATAAGTCACTTTCACGCAGTCATCACGCTATACTAAAGATCCCCTCCCCATTGAGCCTCCACTCTCCAGCTGTGGATTTACAGTGATCCCATGGGCATAATACTCCTTCCCCACTATGTATTTTCAGAAATCATTACAGTGTTCCTCAGTCTGAAGACGGTCCCTTTCCTTGGTCTACAGTCAGCAACAAGTTCCTTTGATTGCTGACTGCTTTATTTAGTCAGATCAAAATAAAACATGCTGATGAATAAATGACAAAAGAAAAAGAGAACACTGTCCACCTGGTTGTTCCTGGTGAACCAACTCAGCTGTGCTGGTCTCAGCTTTTTGGCTTGTGTTTGGGATGCTACTGTGGCTGCATGAGGGAGATGCTGGGCAGCTTCAGTACATGGAGGCTTCTCCATGCCGGTAAGCATGGCAGCTTTATTTAGTTATGTTCTGAACACTTGTCAGTGCAGAGGTGATCTGCTCAGTTTCTTTTTGACTGTTTGGTAATTTACATGTGATTTGACTCTCATAACTGCCACTCATAAACCTGAAACTTCCCCACCAGTTGGTAAGAAATGAAGAAGCTACTCTGATTAAAGGTGAAACATCTTAAAGGCCCTAGAAAAGTTGTTTATTTTCTCTTGTCCAAACTTCATAGTGTGATTGTGCAAATTCAGTTCCAAAACCATTTAAAATGTTCCAAATATAAGCAAAACAAAGATTGCAATGATATGAAAATCTCAAATTCAGGGCCACAGGGGTCTGCTGGAGCATATATCATATATCCCAGTTGTGTTCAGGTGAAAGGCAAGGAAATACCCTGGAAAGGTCATCAGTCTAACACTGGGCTGCATTTAAACAAACAAGCGAACACACTCACATTCACTCCTATGGCCAATTAACTGAACAAACATATTTTTTTGGACTGTGGGAGGAAGCTGGATTACCTGTGGAAAACCCACACAAACACAGGTTGAACATGAAACTTCACACAGAAGACCCCTGTCAGGAACCAAAAACCTTGCCCTGAGGTAGCAGTGCTAATGATCAAACCACCATGCTGCCACCCCCAACTTTATTGCATCAAATGTTTTTGTGAAAGTCAGAAGAAAAGATATTCTCTCAATAAATCATTTCCCCAGCTTTTCTTTTCATCTTATTATCAGTGATTGAGCCAGCAAAGGTTTCACAACTTGTGCGATTATTCTGTGGAAGGATGAACACCTATCTTAGCTGATAAAAACAGCTTATAAAGTAATGCAAAAACATGTTCTTTTAAAAATAGCTCACTCTGCCATGTGTTGTTTTAGGCAGTTCTGCCAATGATAAAGATCAGAGACTAACTGTGACACAGCTCACCATGTCAAACTCATTTATTTTCACATCAATACCTGCTGAGAGTCAAATCTGACTCTCAGTTGCTTACTAAGGCCAACTGGGTTCAAACCAGCATGGAACTAAAAAACGTTGCACTTCAGCAACTGACTGCTTCAAAGCCAATCTCCATTTATCTCCATGTTAAAATCTCCAACTTTACACCAGAAATAAACATACTTACAGCATGGCTAAAAACAGTTTTTGGTCCATATTTAGATTTAATATCCAGGAGAACTTTTTTCTAGCATATTAGGTAATCATATCACACAATAAACTTGTTCAACTTAGTACTTAATAATGTATTGACTTCTTAGCAAAACTTCTGAGCAATTTAACAACATAGTCATTCAGCTTTTAAAGAGAATATGTTTTGTTGTGCTGTTAATTTCACTACAGACTGCCATGACTTGCTAAGATTTCCTGGAAGACTTTAGGACAAAGTTTAGATAAGACCTGGCAGCTTGAGTTCACCAAGCTCTAAGCTTCTGATTTCATCACTAAAACAATATTTGTGACAGGAGGTGAATATTTAATATGCAAATATTCGCTGGCATCTCTGCAGCTCCTCTAGGGTGGTTTGGCTGAAGGAGCCTGAAGCAGATAATTTCAGGATCATTTCAAGCTAAACTCCACTTAAACCTGTAGTCAACCAGCCCACGACACCTGCAGGCTTGCCCTACTACATCAGGTCCAATTCCAGCAACATGGCACTGCACAGTACAAGGAAAAAGAGGACTGAAAAAGCACTCTTTAGAAAACCTGTGACTGATGTCACAGGGGTTCTGTCCAGTTCTTCACTATAGAGCTATAGTTTATTACAACAGGATGCATACAGATAATCGCTCATTGTGGAAATAGCAATTCTAACTTTCTGCAGGCTGATGTTACCAAGTTAGAAGCAAGGCTGACAAATTAAAAAAAAAAAAAAATCAGTCTGTTATACAAATGGGTTCTCAGAATGTTGAGTTAACTTGGGGATCCAAGTTAACTATCATAAGAAGCTAGAAGCTGTGGGGTTTTACTAATTGTTCCATGACTTAATATGATGAATCTTTACTAAATATTGCATTAAACACAGGTCAAACACCAGTAGATGTTCAGCATGCTCCAGAGTTTATATTGACCATCATGCCTTTGGCCCTTTGGGACAAAAGGGGGACTTCCGTAATTTCTGGCAATCCAAATAAAGCAAAAGGAAAAGCATCCACATCTGATACCCATAGTGGAGTACTTAAATGTGTTTCAAGTAATTCTCCAAAAAAGAAAGAGTGAACCAGCAAAAAAAAAAAAAAATTCCAGGTAAAACATATGTCAACTTTATCAGGAAAGCACACAAGCACACAAGCTTTACCACCAAAGGTTTTCCACAAGAAACAAAAAAGTGCCTTGTTTGTGACTTTAACCCTTGGTGTTGCTCTGCTGAACGGATTTCTGACTTCTTATCTCTAAAGCTACTTTTCACTATCACGCTGACAGTTTAAGTAAAGAAAAAGCTGTTTGTTTTGGTCCTGATGCAAAATCTTTAAATCTCTAGTATATTTTTCTCTCAATCACGGAAATGCCTTTTTATAGCATGCTCTTCCTGTTTGTTGTGTAATATTGTGTGCCAACCATTTTTAAAGGGATATTTTCAGCACGTGTAGGTGTGGACAGTGATTTCTCCATGTGAAATGGTTCACAAACCGTTTCCTTGCTCCATTGTTTTATGTTTGAGCTGTGGGCTTTTCCGTGCTTCTTGCTGAAGAGGAAACCTGCACAATCAGCCTGTTAATTTGCTTTAGGTTGGTGTGTGTTTCCTTGAGCGTCCGTCTTCATCTGTTCCCAGTCATGAAGGTCAGACACCTGACAAGAATGGAACATTTTCTTACACAGATGTAAATTTAAAATCTGAAATTGAGATGGTTGAGATTAAAAAGTTCGGTTCAATATCGAAAGATTTTTAGGTTCCTTATAGGGGATTCCCTCATTTAAGTTCATTCTTCATGGCCTCAAGGTGAAGGTGCCGCATTGATTTTAGGTTTCTGAGAGGTGGTTTGTGGGGACGAGTCAGCTCACCTGAATGTCAGGACTCAATCTCAGGATGGCAATTTCTTTGTGTTACAGGCACTCAGTGGGGTGTCTTTCCTCCTTCTACCGTGGGATGCTTTCAGTTGACCAGGGACCCCCAATGGAAATTATTAATAGAAGCCCCATTCACACTTACGGGACCAAGGTTGTCCAACTGTGTTTTGAGGAACAGTGGTTTGGCTGGGATTTTGACTGCTGTTTCTATGCCTCTTCTTGGTGGAAATTGTTTTGTGTGATTTTCGATTCCCGGTGGATGTCAAGAACCGCTGTCAGCTAAATGCAGTTACTTTTTGCTTCTATGCATGCTGTTCTGGCCTTACAGATGCTGTCAGGCTGACTTTAACTCTATCAACTGCAGATGATTATTCTCAGCTTCTGGGGGATTTTCCGTGTATAATCCAGCCAACGTTCTCCTTGTTTGTGGTTAAACATGGGGTGGAACATCATATACCTACCACCAGTCAATGCCCAGACCAGTTGCCTTGACCCAACAAAACTCGCTGGTGCCAAATTCAAGTCTGAAAACATGGAGTGACTGGGAATTGTTCACTGTTCCAACAGCCTGTGGGCTTCACCACTCTATGTTGTCCCCAAGACAGGTGGAGGCTGGCATCCATGCGGAGATTATTGTTGACTTAATGATGCAACTACTCCTGACCACTTCCCTATTCCGCACATACAGGATTTTCCAGCCTAAAGTGATTTTATTTTTTCCAAAGTTGATTTGGTCTGGGGATACGATCAGGTGCCAGTACAGGTGCAAGATGTTGCCAAGACAGCTCTAAAACCCGTGTTTGGATTGTTTGGGTTCTTGCACATGCCATTTAGTCTTAAAAATGCCACACAGACTTTCTAGTGTCCAATGGACCCAGTTCTTCAAGACCTCCTTTTTTGTTTCACTTACTTGGATGACATTCTTGTTGCCAGTGCTTCCAGTTCATGTAGCCGCTGGGTGAGGCTTTGTAAGGCAACTCTCTTCAGCACTCTGTGGACTGATCAGGGGACCGTAAAAAGGCTTTTGTGGACACTAAGATTGCCCTAGCTGTTGCTACAGTGTTTTCCCATCCAGTGCCCGGGGCCCCAATTTCCATCAAGTCTGATCTTTCAGACTACGCTGTTGGTGCAGTTTATGACCAGTGGGTGGATGGTGCTTGGCAACCACTTGCTTTTTTCGGTTGCCAGCTACATGCCAGGGAAAGGACATACAGCACTTTTGACTGTTGGATATTTGATACACGAATAAGTAATTGAACATGGTATTGTTAGTTGTATGTTAGCAGTACATGTTAAGGTTGTTTGATGTCTGTGGTTGCTGGACAACCGGAGTGGGAGAGTATGAACAGCTGACAGTTTGCTGGAGGCAATTTCTGGAATTACCTAGTTTTTGAGTACTTCTACAACTCTCTCTTTAATTTCATGTTGTTTTCTTTTGTTTGTTTGTTTTTTTTTTTTTTTAGAATTCCCTGATTTTCGATTCATTTGGAAATCAGGTTTTCTGTGCTGGGATAAGCTGTACATTCTGTTTTATTCTGCAGTACTTGTTTTCTTATTCACTCTGTTGAGTTATTCCTGTGAAATTTGCTCGCTATCCTGTTCACATCTGCTCTTTTTTGATCGCCGTTACCTTCGGTTACTGAAGATTACTTCCTTCATTGTACAGACACTGTTTTTCTAATCTATTGTCAGAATTTTATCTGTTCTTCCTGGTTTGTTTCTTTTTTGTTCACTCAGTTTTTTTCTGTCTGGCCTAGTCTGGTCTGCCTTTGAAGATACCCTTATCTTGACAATAAATGAGAGACTTGATAAACTGACTTCAAGTTAATAAGAATTCCAGTGAGTAAGTTGTGTTTCTGTATTTCTGAAACTGACCTTTGGAAACTATTTTATTACAGCTTAATAATCACATTTCAGGACCAGTGAACAGTGTCTCATCATATCCTTGTGCTTTAACTTGTTGTTTTTTCTTTATTTTAGACATAACAAGGGGTTAAAAAACAACTAATCTTCTTAGTTAATGTTAGGCATTTAGAAAATTCAGTGAAACTTAATACACACTAGCTGTCATTAAAATAAACATTTCAATAACATAATAGCCTCATTAGATGACAATAAAGCAACACAATGTTTTAATATTGAAATATCATTTTCTGTTTCATTGAAGGGATATTTGATTATTTTTTGGAAACATCACCTAGCTCTTATGTCTCCATAGTGCTTTGCGGCATTATGTCATCAACGGTGCCATCTCTGACAAACCAACTTTCTATCAGTGGAGTAAAAACAGGAGATTTTAATATGTGCTGTGCATTTACATTAGAGTTAATGATGTCCACCTCTCCTTCTCCACTGGGCTTTTACCTGACATCAACCCCATATCATCAATATTGTAGAAACCAGCTACTCCTTGTCACACGTTTCTCTTTGACTGTTTTACTGAACAACTAAAGATCTGACATTATTTCCTTGTCATGTCATAATTCATCATTAGATTTCACTTTCATCCAAACAGCTGCACTCCATGAATGCTTTTTTTCTAGTCTGAGGTAACCTTGTTTCTCCTGTTTTAATGTTCATGATGGTTCATAAGCTTTTCTGGGGGTAAATCCCATTTCCTTCTGCTGATTTCTTAAAGTTTGGCCACAAACATTGACTACAGTTTCTACCCTTATTTAACATTTCTTATTTTCCTATTACTTGTCAATCACCCGGGTACAACAAGTATAGACAAGAACTCTGGTTTAACTACAGACTCATTTGCATATTGAGACTTGTGCAAGAATTTGATTTAAAAGTGCAAATGTGCTACTAACTTTAGCTATTTATTTTTTGCTGAGGAGGACAGAGCTCATCCATGAACTCTGTAAGAAGAACCCCATGTGAGGTTTGAAGCATGTCATGTGTAAATGGCTGAAACGAGCTTGTCTAAGAAGCCAAAACAAGCCAAAACAAGCACGAGTACGAACAGAGTTCTGTCGGGACCTGGATTCACTTGGGCTGCTATTTGGACCTGCAGGCTAAGTCACTGGGATCTAATGCCTAGCTTATCCTCCATTTTTGTAAGTTTGTACATATATTGTATAATAATTCTGTCAAAATATAAAAACACCATTTTTGTTGTTCTTCATATTCTCATGTTTAGTTTAATGATTGACTCTGAACTGCCCTCATGACTTCCGCTGGTTTTGCTCCATTTTGTCCATATTCATAAAATCAATCACACAGACAAACAACCACACATTCCTGCACAGGCGTTAAATCGCATTTCTCAGATTAAAAACCGTAAATAAAGTAGTGTACAAAATAATTAGAAATATTTAACATTGTGTATAAACATCTTCACTGGTAATTCAAAGTAAAGTTGGTGCATTTTCCTTTCGTCTATCTCTGTTTCTTCTCTAAAGCATGTCAGTAATTGTTCTCTGAATTTAAATGGAAGTAAAGGAAAGCAAGATGTGCCTTCATACATTCTTATTGTCGAAAAAGAATCCTGAGTCAGAGGACAGAGATTCTCTGTTCAGCTAATCATCCTGTAGTAAATACATATATAACTCTTCCCTCACCCGCCTGTGTGGGGTGGGTGGCGGTTTATCGTCTAGTTTGGTGAATTTAAAAAAGTGAAGTGATATTTTAGTTGCTTACTGTGATTTGACATTAATAAACGTGACTATGTTCAACTGACATGTTGTGCCGTCTCAGATCAGTCGCCTGCTCATGAATCAGAGGAAACCGTCGCAGACTTGTGATATTGGCAACCACTGAGTTGTTACGCAATTAACTGATGGAATATTGTGATTAAACTTATGATTTAAACTCTTCACCATCGAGAGAGTTTTCAGCCAATCTGCCTCTCCTATAAACTGACCAAAAGGCACCATTTTACCACTTTCTTCTCTGGGTGAAATCGTAAGCTGGAGGCTGTCTCCATCATCTCGTCGGTGGTGCTTTTACAGATGCAACACGTCGCAGTGAGCTTTTTACTACCTTTATGACAAATCAGTAAAAGAATCCAAGAAGCATTTTAAAAATAAAGCAAAATAAGTCAGTAGTGCTCAAGTCCAAACCAAATCTCAAGTCTTGGGTCCTGGACTTGAATACCACAAGCCTGTTAGCAGGTGTGTTGTCCTGCAGAAACAGTATCTAACTGTATTCAATCAAATGATCTTTTACTGGAACGTGTATAATGCTCCTGTGTATAATGTAGAGCAACAAAACAAGAAGCACTTCTCTTGATGACGCAAGGAAGAGTACCAAGAGAACTTCACACAGAAAACTGTTACTATTGTTGCTCTGTGACAACAGTGTTCACCACAACGCCACCACCACCACACCACAGTACCATACTCTTCCAGTCCAGCCCAAAGGGTATACTAAAATTCACTGAAACAACAGAACAGAAAGCTGCATTTGTAGTTATTGTTGTTGCCCATCAGTTATTGATTTCTCTGTTTCCTTGTGACAGTGGGTTGTTCATCTTTAAGCATTGTGAATATCACACCACGCAAAAATATTTTACGCTGCAAAACCCAGAGGGACTCCCCCCCAAACAGTAACCACCTGGCTGTGTTAAATGGCACTTTCACTTTCCACATAAAGTGAAGCTTTATGCAACGAGACTATCTCAAGTTTACTCATCAAGATAAACAGACTCATTTCTCATTTAGTTTTGGATCAAAGTATGTGGTTGTGACTGATGAGCACTAGTCATCTAGGTTTGGTGTGTTTGTTGACATTTTGTGTCCTGTTTGAAACCGACAACAGAATAAAAAAGTGCAAGCCACTCTGTCTGTTTATTCTGTACACTTTGTACAGCTCCAGTTATATTTATAGTTCTCATTTCACCTCATGTTCACACTGTTTATAGTTTATAGTTTGGTTTACTGATACATTTCATTCCACTTATTTCCATCCATCTTCTATACTGGTTGGTTCCTGTACAGGGTCACAGGGGTCTGCTGGAGCCTATCCCAGCTCATTACAGGTGACAGGCAGGGGTACACCCTGGACAGGTCACCAGTCCATCACAGAGCCACATACAGAGACGAACAACCATGCTCTCTTACACTTACAGGCAATTTAGAATCGTCAGTGTGGGAGGTTGCTGGAGTACCCGGAGAAAACCCACACAAGCACAGGGAGAACATACAATCTCCACACAGAAAGACTCCTGCCGGGCCCGGGACTCGACCCAGGAACCTTCCTACTGTGAGGCGACAGTGCTAATCACGAAACCACCATGCTGCCACCTGTTATTTGTTTTGCTTTATTTTCATTTGGTTTCCATCTTCTAATTATTTCTTCACACACAGAAGCTCATCCAAGACAAATTCCTCGTTCACATGCTTACTTTTCTGTATTTACCTGTACTTGCCAATAAATTGATTCTGATTACACAACAGAGGTGATGAGGACTCAAGGCCCACCAACGCTTACTCACTACTGACAAATGAAAAGACACAAACATTTTCACAAAATATGTGACTGCATGTTTAGAGGTGAATTCTGTTTCATTTTAAATCCTTCTTTTTAAATCTCTAACTGAGCAAGAACTATCAAAGTTTGAATGTCATACAACCTCAAATCACCACAGGGTGAAACAATATGGAAAAATGTAATTATCGCTTCTTAAAGACTCAGCTTTTAATTCTTCCTTTGAACCCAGTCATAACTATATTCACCTGCTGCTGCTATCTGTTTGAAACAACATAATTATTTTAATTGATTGATTTTTTTAAGACCTCTGCACAAGAACTAAATTGTCCATGTACCAAGATTTTCCAGCATGTTTTGCAGAATATAAAAACAGATGTATATTAAATTAAATAAAAGTATCACTGAAATACAGCAAGAATCCCTCAGAGTCCCTGCTATTTTATTAAAATAGTATTTTCATATCATTGTAACATTTTATGATTTGGGGTTTTAGCTCCATTGCTTCCCAGCAGATCACTCCCATCTCGGCCAGCCTTTGATCCCTGGAGTTCCCAGAAGAACAATAAGAGGCTGTGTAATATCCTGGACCCCTGCCTGGTCACGCTTTTGTATTATTCTTTAATTTTGTTCACATCCTTCCAAATGATAATGTTGTTGTCCATCAGCTCTGCTTTGTCACCAGGTCTGCCTCCTTGTCGCTGGATCTCCTCCGGTTACCTGACCAGGTTCTCTTGTTACTGATTACTCCTCCACCTTCCCGGCTCCCAGAGTCTTATCCATGGTCTCACTCCAGAGGACATTCTTTGTGTGCTTTTCTCTTATATTTTGACCTTTTCTGTTATCCAGTAACTAATTTGAGCATAACCTCTCCCTGACTTAGTTTCTATTGTTACTCTGAGCTCCGTGTACAGAGCCTGTAGGGTCGTTCAGCTCTGGTTGGATGAGTTACCTGTGAATCGACTTATTCTGTCATAAAACACCAGACTTTGATTTGACTCATAACCTCCAGTTATCGGGCTCGTCTCTACTGGAACCACTTCCCAGTTTGTGCTCGGGAGTCAGATAACCTCTCTACCTTTAAGATCATATTTCAAACTTTCCATTTTAATAAAAGCTATAGTTAGAGCTGACTTAGTTGGGCTGTTTTTTAATAAATTGGGATGATATAAATTTCAACTGTATTTTAAGTGAGTTACAATAAATTTGATTGAACTGATAATATGATTATAATTAGGCAGAAGTGAATTATATTTATAGTACATTGTTATATACTTATGTATGTTGTATTTATTTTATATTGTCATCAGAATTGTTTCCTTTCTGAGTGAAGTTCCTATAGATTGCTTTTCTTGTGAACTTTACAAATAATCTTTATTGCAAAATCTTTATTGTATGTAATTGTCTTGCAATGCTTTTATTATTGCTTTAGCATTTTTGTTTGTTTTTACCGCATTTCTGCTGTTGGAAGGTTCCAGTTGTCTGCCATGAACTGGAGTTAAATCACGTTATGGCATTATGGCGTCATTTGTGTGTTTCTATTTTTTATATTTTAAATAGCAATCATAGAAGACTGAAGCAGTGCACGTTCAGAAACAAGTTAAAAAAATAGAAACATGCAAATGAAGCCATAACGCCACGGCAAAATTAAATTTCCATCCTTTTAAACAATAAATAATTAGCAGTAGTCATTTTTCAATTATTAGCTATGTTTTAAATAAATTGGTATGTTATAAATACAGCTGTGCTGAATAAAATTACATTTCCACCAAGAAAAACTAGCTTTGGATTTAGTTAGTTATCTTTAAAAACAAAGTTAGTTTCTATGTGTCTTAGAATCAATAAAGTATTATTAATTCAATCCAGTTGAATCAATAACACTTTATTAAATGAATTACGACAACTGTAGTGGGTATTAGTGTTAGGTAAATAAAACCTAAGGTAAACAATGACTTGTACACTTTTTTTAAATGTCCAATAATATTTGAACAAAAATGAAATCAAAAAGAAAAAATAATAATAATGTAGGCAATACTAAGTATTTCTTCCAAAGGATTAAAGAGGCTGCAGGCAAAAGCTGTTTATCTCGATGAAGTGATCATCAGCAGGTCTGTAGACCTCGGTAGAAGCAGGTGTGAACCCACCAAGGTAACCCACTGAGGTGAAAACACTGATATGTGTACTATTTTGTGTAGGAGGTTATAACAGTTATAACAGTTAGTCAGAGTGGTTATGGTCTCACCTGTAGATACGTAAGGGGGTGTAAGGGAGGGGAGGGGCAGTCCCAGTTGTAGTCAGAGTCAGAGATGACCAGAGACAGAGAGGCTTGACTTTTTGATGCTGGAAAAAGCAACTGTTGTCAACCATCCTGCCATTGTTGAGCAGTCGTGTAAATTACGCTGATTCCCTTGTAAATGAAAACTCCGAGCTCTGAGAACCGGCTGTGGAGTTTCCTTCCTCTGTGTGTCACTGTGCTTTACCCTTCAAGACCGCCAACGGTTCATCCTGTGTGGAGGGTTCTTTAACACCTAACCCCAGCACTGGGTTGGTAGTTTGTTGTTCTGAAGGATTCAGGTGTGTATCAACACGATGCCAAGAGGGAAAAACAAAACAGAAAACAATGGTTTTAGAGGCCATTCGGCATTCTGCAGTGAAAAAGACTATTCACAAGTGGAAAGCATCCAAGGACGTGGTGAATTTACCCCGAGATCAGACCAAAAGCCCCAAGAGCTACAAGTCTCACTGAGATTAGGAAACTTTAAAGTTCCTGACTGCAAGAAGAAGACTGAACAAGCAGGGTTTATTTGGGAGGGCTTCCAGGAGAAAACCTGTTCTGTCCCAAAAGACAAAAGCGCATCTGAATAAACCAGCAGACGTCTGGAACAATGTCCTCTGGACAGAATCCGAGTCGTAACAGTTTGAAATCTTTTGAAAGCACATTAGTAGTTTTAGGTTAGTTTTAGTTTCATTTTACACTCAGAAATGTTTAGGCCTGATTTTAGGATTTATGTATTTTAATTACATATCAAATTTCCATCCGTTTGGAATACATAGATTTAACATAAACAGACTAATAAACTTAATGTGGTTTGTGTCTGTCAGTCAAATGTAAATGAAACAATTAAGAATGAAATTTATGAAATAATACCCAACATGTTTTGAATGCAAACAAACAGATTTATCATTAAGACATCTAATTTGTTTCAAATACCTAAGAACCAATGCATGTATTGAATACATGGTACACTGATTTTTAAGTATTCAAAACACACTTGCAAACTTATATGCAACTGAAATATGTAAGTCTTGGAATTAGACTTTTTTTTTTTTTTTAAAAATTGGAATTAGACCTAAATATTTCTCTGAGTTTAATCATAGCTTTAGTTTTTGAGCTGTTGATTTTCTGACAAACAAAAAAATCTAAGATTATAGAAACCTATCAACAATGTACAGAACAAAAAGCATTCCTTATTTTTATTTAAGTAATTTGACTTAGAGAAAAGAAAACGTAAGTAGATGAAGCTGCAAACATAAACATGGCACGAGACAAAAACAAAAACTTGCAGTTACCTGCAATTCTGTTTAATTTCAGTTAGTTTTGCATTAATTTCATTTTAATCTAGCTTGTTTTATAAAAAAGTTTTTATTTTCATTTCAGTTAACTGGATTCATTTTTCACTGTTTAATTACCGTTTTAGTCTTAGTTTTCATTCATTATAATAACTCTGGGACAGATGAGACCAAAGTGGACGTGTTTGGTCTCAATGTCCACCAGAAAAGACCAAGCACAGTGTTTCAGCAGAAACCTCTCATGCCCACTGTCATTATCTGAAGTGCACCATGAAATATATGAAATATAGTGAGATGTACTTATAAGAGTAGCAGTCGTGACTTTCAACAAAACTGTTTTCTTTGAGATGAGGACATGGCTAATGCACTGCTCAGGACAGATGTATTTTTTCACTGATCACGAAGCTTCCTTTCTGTTAATTACTGTTACAGTTGAAACATGTCGACGCGTTGCCACCGGTGGTTTATGCTGCTGCTGCTCCCGTCTCGTGCACTGGCTTGTCGGAGCCACACAGAGGGCACAAGCCAGAGAGGAAATGTGGGGACGAGCAAAGGCGTGCCCTTGACTGGCAGCGCACCGAATTTATGGTTTACTGGTGCTTCTGTTAGATCAACTGTTTAAGAAATAAAGATTAGCATTTCAAGGGTATGACAGGCGGATGCTGAAGTCCTGGAATTTCACCAGGGTTCAAAGTTTATTTTCGTTCTGGGTTTATCACTGCATTCCATCACACTTATCATTTAATGATTATATATTACATGATTAATTTTCAATTACAAAAAATAGACACAACCCTATCTGAAGTGTTGGTTAAATTAAAGTGTCGTACACATCCTTATCAATCAAGTTGAACTATTGATCTCAGAGTTATGAAACTGATTAACAGTTGATTATGTGATTCTAAAAATACTTTTTCCATCTGGAAGCATCTGGTTTTTATGCAAGCTTAAAAGGTGATAGAAAGCTTTAATTCAGCAGCAGCTCTAGCTCTAAGTTGTAAACACTTTTATTGCAGGCTCATATGACAACAGTCACAAGTTTACAAGTGTGAGAGCAGTTACTGTTGTTCACATTTACAAATCTTTGCCCTTCAGTCGGTCATGGACACGTGGACCAGCAGACGGAGGATTTTCCCCTTTAATGATGAACTCTGTTCTGCAAAGGAGCTATCTGCAGTTTTTAAGTTCACAGCAATGCTGCTGAAGCTCATTAAACACATAACTGCATCTTCTGTAAATTATCTAGTTGTTTCCTTATTAGAAGTCTAGTGAAACGTTTTGCAAGAGCTATTACAATAAACACGATCTATAAAATTTAATCAGTATATGAGTTTTCCCTAGTTTTCTTTGGGCTATTTGACAAATGACTCAAATGCAAAGTTACTCCCTCCTTTAAAGCAATATGGGTTTTGTTTCTGTGTGTAAAGATATAACCAAGTCGCTCTTAGTATTAGACGCACAACAACATACACCTTTTTATCACTGTGCCAAAAACTGAAGCCAAATAAACAAACAAACAACAAGAAAAGATGGGCAACAGGAACTTGACAGGTACCCCCATGATTCAATACCTTGTTGATCACCTTTAACAGTAAAATCAGTTCCAGTGTGAATATTTGTGGCCATCCCAACTCAAAGTTTGGTTTTTCACTTATTCTGAAGCAGCTTTTCAGTTGTCTTTGGGATTATTTGCTGCATCACATTGACTCCCTGACAACTTTATCTTTTTAGGAGGAGTGTTTGGGAATTGTGTCATGACTCTTTCCAGATTGATCAATGATGTGATGCAACACTCACTTATCTAAGACTTTTGCTTATGTGTTCCCTTTTGGCATTGCGTTAACGCTCCCCTGAGCACTCCAGACCAGTAAAATGCCAAAACATGTGCGTTCCTGGAGGTCTGCACACCAGCTGGTGATCAGTTCATCAAGGCCTGATGGTTAACTGGGTGCAGCTTTACCCTCTAAAATCCTATTCAATATTAATACTTTTGAGCATTCCTCATGTGGTTTGTGTTTTATTTTTAGTCTTCATTTTTGCTAAAATGAATGATACGATGAGTTTGAGGTTGTATTTCTCTATTACTAAAACCCGCTGTGATCAGATGATTTTTAATCATGTCAAAAAAAAGTAGTAGTAATAACTTTTGAACATGGCTGTATTTTGTTGTGATGCTCTGCCTCTGGGGGCAGCACTGTGGCTTAGTGGTTAGCACTGTTACCTCACAGCAAGAAGGTTCCTGGTGTGACTCCCAGGCCCACCAGCAACCTTTCTGTGTGGAGTCTGCATGTTCTCCCCGTGTTTGTGTGGGTACTCCGGTTTCCTCCCACAGTCCAAAAACATGTATGTGAGGTTGATTGGGAACTCTAAATTTCCCATAGGTGTGAGTGTGTGTGTACATGGTTGTTCGTCTCTGTATGTGGCCCTGTGATGGACTGACGGCCTGTCCAGGGTGCACCCCTATGCCTCTCGCCTGTATTGAGCTGGGATAGGCTCCAGCAGACCCCTGTGACCCTGTACAGGAACCAACGGGTCTAGAAAATGGATGGATGGGCTTTACTTCTGTTGTTTTTCTTAATTATTATTTTAAGTGAAAAGGAGTTTAGCAGAAAACCTGCTGTTACAATGCTTCTCAGGGATCTCAGACATCTTTTTCTTTCTTTTTGAGCACTCAGCACCTTCAGTTTGAAATAGGATGTTCAGGGGAGTTCACCAAAGCTCTAATCTGCGTGTTTAGCAGGGAAGATGACCCCTCAGACCACATCCCAGGTAGGCAGGAAAAACATGTTGAAACTCAGAGCTGCTCAGCTGTGTGGACTGTCAACAAGAACACACCCACTGGTGTGTGTCAGGATTGGTGAGTAACCCTTCATGACATCTCAGTGTAACAAACACAGGTTCGGTGTGTTCTTTTTAACTTTCTAAATCAAACTTACAGCCAAAAAATGTATTCTGTATTATGGCACGGAACAAATTTTTGATTATCACAGCGAAACCTGCAGGTCTAATTCTTTGATATTCTTTTTGGGCTTTCATCAGCTGTGGTTATACTATGATCTAAGCTCAGTTTCTTAGTAATATGTAATCTATTTTGCAGTCTGCAGAGAGTCAGGCACAGACATGCAAACATCCTCATGGGTGCACCTAGACAAAGCCAAATGCAGACAGCCAGACAGGTCATTTTCATGCGTCCACGCTGCAAAGCTCTGCATGAAGCTGGGGTTATCAGGGAGTCTGCAAACACGCCACTATTTCAGCTCCTGCAACATATTCAGAGTTGAGGTCAAGAAAAGGTCAGGTCTGAAGCTCAGCGTTGCAAATGTATCTGACCTGAAACATGCTGGTAACAGTCTGAGGACACCAATACTTTTGCAGCTCTGAAGCCAACTGACTTGGCATTTATTAGATATTCATGGTTGTTCGAGGATAAAAGTTTTGATCAATCAGATGTTTATCTTTTAAGAATAAAAATGGGTCATAAAGATGATTTCTATTATTGTTATTACTTATCCCAAGGGGGTCATGTGTTTGTCTGTTTGCAGGATTACTCAAAAGAATATTTATGCATATTACTTTTAAAGTCATGGTTGGATCTGTTTTTGAAAACCTTTAAAGCTGATCTGCACCTGGGTTCTGCTCTTATCTTCATTTTAGTTTGTACACTGTCTGAAAATAGTAAAAATAATAAAATATGTCTCTTTCAAAGCCCAAGGTGAAGCATTCAGATAACTCTGTCCATGAATGAAAATATTAAAACTCATGTGAAATTAAAACCAAACTAAAAATTCTCTGAATCAACATACTGAAATCAGATGTTTATTTGACTTCTTCTGCTAAAATAAGCCCATTATTATCTGATGCAACACATAAACTTACATGATTTTTCTCTTTTGTGCAGTATTGATGTGACAAAAGTGATAAAAAGCCAAAGGTTTCATTTTTTTAGGGGGAAAAGTTGGCAGTGGTCGGACTCCCCCAGACCCACGGAGGTCAGCATACAGAGCCGGTCATGGTGGAGATTGATGCACTTTTAGAGCCCCTAGTGGTCAGTCGAGGAACTGCACTTTTCCTTATTTTCAGTTTCAAGTTAACTTAGTGAGCCCAGTTCATCCCTTTGGTACCACCAAAGCGGTTCCAGTGCTAGTTCAGTGCTAGTGCCAGACTTAACACCAGTTCTTTGCTTTTGCACCTCCAGTTGCAAGGAAACCACCCACTCGGTGCCAAAAAAAAAAAGCTGGTGCTATGCTGGCCTACAACCTTGCAGGGCCAGATTTAGGGAACTGCTATGTCACGGCGGGGACCGTGATGATTGTCACCAACCAAAACCATCCAACCGCCATATTTAAACAACTTCTCTGTGTTTAAAACATTTATCTTCAGAAAATTCTGGATGCATTCTTCCTGATTTAATCATGCAATCCACAATACGTGGACTGCTCAGCAAACACTTGACTATAAAAAGACTTACTTTCTCCCTGAAATGTAAACAACGTCGATGTTGGTGGCAGAAACTTGCATGAAGTCAATTCTGGACTCCAAACAAGAAACTAGATTTCTAGGACTTTATATTGGCCGGCTACGTTACATCTGGCAGTGCCACAGACGTGCAAATGCTAAAAAAGTGTTTCCATTACACTTTTTTGCTGAAGTGGATTATCTGTAAAACCACCTCATGATAGCTTAAAAAAGATTTTTGCAATATCTGGCAGTTTTTTTTTAATTAAAGAGGTTTCAATTGCAGTTTTTTTTTTTTTTAGGTTTTTAGATTTTGTGCTCCTTTTATGGACTTCCTGCTTGCTCTCTGGTGACGTAACAAATGACAGGGTCCTGGCTCTCCGGTGCTCTCCGTCCAGTGGAAAAGCAAACCAGTTCTTTGTAGAACTGGACCTAGCACCAGCCGAGGACCAGAACCGATTTTTGAGTTGGTGGAAAATCCCCCTGAGAGAACAGATAAACACTTGATGCTCCCATCAAACCTGCTTGAGCTGGATGTTTCTGCCTCGGCGACCCGGAATGAAAACCCTCTAAAGTAAAGAAGCAAGAAACTGTGTCTTGTAAAATGATTTTCACAAAAACATGACTTGTTTTCACCAGAGCCGACCAGTGACATGGAGTTTTAGTTTTTTATTTTTACTATTAACTAATCATGACCCTGTGAGAAAGTGTGTCTTTGTCCAGTTTTATCAAGACACTTTACACTGTCCGTTGCAGTAGTCAGCTGGGAGCAGACAGACGTGCACTTCAGGGCTTCCAGCTCATGTTTACACACAGACAAGTTTTACTGTTTGGCCTGTTAATGAGTACTTAGTCAGCTGGTGAATGTTTGTAGTGTTTGGGGGAGGTCACCTCGGCCTGTTGCGGGAGTTTGAATGTGACCTTGCCTCTCCTGTGTTTGTGTCAAACTCTCTTTTCCTGCCGCCAAAAATCCTCAGTTCACGTGTTCATGATGGCATGTTTTACATTTCTCTGAAAAAGCCAAAGTGATGTAAGAGTAAAAACAAAAACATATATCACTGAGGGACTGGCAACCCCGGCCCCTCCCCTCAGCAGACAAACACATGTAGTCAAACACACATCTGCATCTTCAGTGACTCATTCCCCAAACAGCTGAGTTTCTCAGCGGTGTGGACTTCTGTCGAATCCACACAAGTCTTTCATCAATCTGGTGACAGTTGAGATTTGTTTCAGACACAATTGACTAAAAGAGAAAGTCAGGCTCAAAAATGTACACAAACAGAGATTTAGCACGTATTTACCCACCTGCGTCAATACCATGCCACTGCAGAGTGAAGGATTTTGGGTATTTAACTGACAAAGATGGCTTGCATGAAGTTTTTTTTTTTTTTTTTTTTTAAATAAAGCTATCAACATATAACTGTTGAAGGGCAAACTGATGTACGTCACATTTTGATTTGTTGAAAGTGTGCTTGAGCGGGGGTGGGCGTGGGGCGGCCAACAAGAACACCAACATCTCCAAGAACAATTAAAAAGAAAAAAAAATAGAGTAAGACAGGTGATAAAGATGGACAAAAGTACAACTGGACACTCTTGGTTTCACTCCACCACAAAGCAGATCTTTGTCCTAAAGCAGTGTTTCCCAGCCCTGGTCCTGGAGTACCCCTGCCCTGCTGGTTTTAGATGTCTCCCCGCTTTAACACAGCCTGATAGACATGACTGTGTCATTAACAGACTTGCACAGACCTCCATGACAAGCTGATGATGAGCGTTGACTAGAATCATGAAAACATCTAAAACATGCAGGACAGGTGCTACTGGAGAACCGGGGTTGGGAAACACTGTCCTAAAGGAGCAAAAATAGTGAATTCTTCACGCCACAGAGTCATCGAGGGGCCGGGAAGATCTCAGAGATCTTGCTGCATTTTAAGGTGATGTTATCACCCATTTGTCAACTGCACATCCATGTTGTGATTCTCCCATCATATCCTGAAGACAGAGTACATGGATTGCTTTTATTTATTTTATTGTCATGTTCAAGAGAACGTGATTTGACCTCTACATGGTGCATTAAAATGACATTGTGTAACTTTTCCAAATTTTTGGCTGGTGTTGAGGTTAAGTCAGAGATTTGACTCTGAGATCTTCCCAGCCCCTCGATGACTCAATGGTGCCAGTTTGATATAAAAGGAAACAGGGCTTTAGAAGTAGCGTGTCTTCTCATTGGCTCAGGCCCCTGAGGACAGGTTCAACGACTGAACGGAAAATAAACGTAACAGTAGACAATTTCGAAAAGGGAAAAAACACACCCTTGAAAAAAAGAGAGGACACCAAGCACAAAGGCTTCAATAATAAACAGTTTGGGTATGTTCTGAGTGAATCTCTGAGATATCTGGACAGCACCGTGCTGACCTCAATAAATACCCAATAAGCACTTCTTCCAGGTTTTATTACCTGTAACTTTTCACTTATCTCTGAGTCAGTAGTTCTTTATGACTGTAATACTTTTCATCGCTGTCCTATTTTAGCCATTTTGTCCCTGGTCATGTTAATTGTACTGTTTCTAATCTACCAACTGTGTTCTGCTCACCACTGATGAATAACCTCGGGGATGGGATGTCACTGGCTGCTGCTAGGAAGGCAGTACCACGGTCTGACATGAAATATTTGAAATCCCACCTCAACTAACCACACAGTCACATTTCTTTCATGCTGCAGTTTCCTACTCAGCAGTTTGGGGTTGAATATAAATCAAAGAGGCTCCGCTCTAATCTGAATATGTAACCCTTTAACTAGCTGTCAAAACTAGCAGATTCTTGCACAGAGAGAGCTCCACAGTGTGTTTTCGGCTCAGAGTGAAAATTCATTTTTCCTCCAGTGTCAAACAAGTCACTTCTTGCCGGCTGAGTCTTGCACCTACAGGAGACGTAAGTTAAATAGTTTGAATTTTAGATTACAAAAGCATGGGGGTTCGATGTAAACCGGTAACACTTTACAGAAGGAGGAGGAGTTTTATCTACAAGATCACGAACTATCTAGAACATGCACTATGTTAATAAAAAGGTTTATAGAGTCAGAATCAGAATACTTTATTGGTCTCTGGAAGGGCAATTTCTTTGCAGCAGCTCGGTTGGGCACAAACATGAACAAATACCAGAACCATCAGATAGACAGAGGTGTTCCACTTTAGTTCACACTCATCCACAGTGCAAATGCCAGAATCATGTCATGTGAGTGCAAAATTAGCAAAAAGGGGGAAAAGATCCATCAGGAACATTCAATTAGAGGCATCTGGAAGCTTTGACCTGGAAGAATTAGAGTAAAATTCGAAGACAAAATGTGCTTCTGATTCAGACTTATTATCCATTCAGTTTCCTGATGAGATGACTCTCCAAGAACAACGCCAGATCTCTGAACTCTGAACTCCACTTTAACAACAACATTCAGGCTGTTTGTCCTTTACAAACACCAACAAATAAAAGGCTTTCAAAAAATGAGCAATAAAAGACGTGTAGGTCCTTCTTACAAACAACAATGGGTTCAGCTAATGCAGTAGATGAATGCTCCACCGTCCTTTCTTAACAGTGACTTTGAACACTTTGTTAGATTCTAACTGAAACTCTAACAGAACTGAGAATATAATGAGAAATATCCGGCTGTCTTTGAGACCTTTTTATTGCAATAAAGCTCTTTTTTATTGAAGAAATTCACTTATGAAAGAGTGACAAATATATACTTTACAGTTGTACCTAAGAGGTGTATTATACGTCTTAAAAAATTTTTTGTTTTAAGAAAATAAAGACATTTTTCTGAGGTCGTAATGAAATATCTGCTACATGTTGTGGTTAAACAAGCAAAAACTAACAAATAAAAAAGCCTACAGGGTTCCGGTATTGTGAGTGTTGTAATTTGCAGGATATTTGAGTGAATTTATAGTTTATGCCATTTTCCTGTTTTTCCTTCCTTATTTGTGTCTTCCACCTATTTATTTGTCATGGAGTCCTGTATTCTGTTATTTTTAATTCGACCTGATGATTTATGTTTTTGTCTTCTTTTAGACATCCTGCTTGAGTAGTTTAGGAAATGGAGGACTTTGTTTTTGTGACTCATGCCTCCCACACTCCTCCACACCAAACCCACTTCAGAGTCACAGCAAAGCAGTGCGGAGCTGGGAAAGCTGGATAGTTCTACTCTGATCTGGGCCTGTGATGTCACAGAGCTCTCTGAATGACGTGTTGTGAGACGTATTCAACCCCAAACGACAGGGCAGTGTCGAGTCATCGGTTTTCGCTTGGTAGTCACTTCAGACAACCGGGTATTACTCTCAAGCACAAAGAACATATTTTTCATGAAACATCCACTTCATCCGCTTGTTCGTCTTGTGTTCTGTTGTTACATGGTTCATTTTCTGTGTGGTTATAATTTATGAGGTCGCGTTTCATTTCTTTCCCTAGGTGATGTGGTGGCGGGTGATGACCCCTCTGGAGTTGCTTGTTGTGGTGTGTTCACTATCTCCAAATAAAGTCAGAGTTCTGTATTTGTCCCAAGAAGTCGCACTTGTCAAATTTGTTAGCGTTGCTACAATATTTCCTCCAGTCAGCATGTCCATGTGACCCCTTTCTGAGTTAAAAGTGGGTTTTTTGGTGGAAGAGTGGGATGGATAATTGATATAGGTCCCATGTGGTTTCAGTACTATGGACTCAAAATAGGAACTATAAAGGGCTCATAAGGGATCCGAGCGGTCTTAATGGGCAAGTTTAAGCAAGACAGCAAGACATTTAAACAAACTTGAAGCTTTGACTAAACTGTAAATTTGTTTGATATTTTTCTTCTTTCAGAAAAGAGGCTATGCTGAAAATCTTAGCAGAAAAGCATTCTCACCAAGTTGATGTTCACAGTGAGTGAACCCGTAGACCAAATACATTAATAAAAGTTAAGTGGAGTCAGCCAGCTGATGTCCAGTTAGGTGGGTTTGGAGGGTGGGTTCTGGTTTATTTAGGTGGGTTCGGGTTTAGAAGCACGTTGATAAAAGACACTCGGACATTTGAGGTTTTCTGTTCATGAGAAGTGTCTGCTGATGTGAACCACGGCTCCTCTGAAAAATTACGATCAAGAATATTTCATATTATGCATCTTTATTTGCCAATATGTATCTCACAAAACACACCAATATTTGTTTTCTGCTTTAAACCCATCACTAGTTTCACTGGGAGCAGTGGGCTGTTACAAGACTTGGGGAGAAGTTGGGGTTAAGGGCCTTGCTCAGGGGCCCACAGTGGATTTCCCAAGTTTCCCAAACCCTCCTCCACAATAACGTCGGCCTGTCCATCCAACAGCTGAAGCTTAGTGGAGGCTGGGTGATGCAACAGGACAATGACTTTGAGTAAATCCACCGTCCTCCAGACCTGAACCCCGCAGAGCTGCTGAGCTGGCGGGAACCTTTCAGACCAGACCAAACCTGCAAACGTGCTGAAACAGTTCTGGAACCAGGAACGATCCAGAATTCCTCCTGAGCGTTGTGCAGGTCTGCACCACAGAAAGAAAAACCTTTTTCATGAAGACATTACTCTCAAAGAAGGTTCAACCTCCAGTGGTCTACATTGTTTTTCCTCAATCGATGTGCATGTTTTCAATGAAGCGTTCAGAGAAGAAAAAATAAGTTATGATAGTTTCTGTAATCAACTTAACTGCATTGTGTTTGTTGCTGTGACGTAGATCCAGATCAGATCCCAATTTACAACAAATCAGTTTAGAAAACCAGTTAATTCCACAGGGTTCACACACCTTTTCTTCCCACGGTACAATCAGATTTAAAGCTTTCAGCTGTCAGGTGATTTTTTTTCCTTTGAGGTCACTTTGGTCAACTAAAAATTCTCCTGAGGAAGCATTATGTTGCTTTAAGATCTTATCCTGGGCCGCAGTTATGCCGGCACACAGTCATATGGAAGGCACACCCACATACTTAAAATACTCTCGATACAGTTTAAATTGTGTGTGACATGTTGTTTGTTATGTAAGCCAAACTCACATGATGGACAGCTTTGCTATTCTTGCAATCCATGCAACATTTTCATGTCATTCAAATGACTGCGTTTTGATATGATCTGTGCGGTTTGCTTCAGCGCTCTGTTCGTAGCCGACTGCTTCACTGCTCTGTCCCTCTGTGAACATCACCCAGGCTAGAGGTGCTGATCCGACAGGCACAAGTCCTCTCACACATACTTGCTCGTCACTGAACCGTGGTCAGACGGGTATGCGGCGTTCTGTTGGACAACACTTTGCAGTGCTGTCACTTTCACTCCATTTCCCCTCCAATATTTCCACTAACCCCCTCAGAGAAAGAAGCTTTTACTGCCTTCATCTGCTGCCTGGAATTTTGCTCTTCCACTCAAACTTTTCTCCTGTTTTTCCACAAACTCGATTCATCTTTCTTGCCGGCACGTTCTCAGTTTCCACTCCAGCTGTTTGAAGTCTGTCTTTGACATCTCCAGTGTTTCCTGACCCTGTGACAAGTGAACCTCAAGAGCTTCTTGCACGTCTGACTGCTTCTGTGTCCGCAAAATGACAAACATACTGATTTAGACCCTGCAAATGTATTTAATAAAATAAAAAGTACAAAAGCTTCCATCAGACATAAACTACTTCATTGCTGAAGAATGTGTTCGAGTGTGTTTACAAGAAGTTTTATTAGTGTCCGGATATATTTATTGTGCAGTTGTGATTACAGCTGTTTGGTTGTGTCACTGTGTAGTTTGTCCTCTGTTGGTATGGCAGCGCCACCTAGTGGTGACAGAGATTATAGCAGTACAAATGAGTAGATGGTTTTACAGAAAAGAGAGAGAGAGAGAGAGAAAAAACCAAAAGCGAGCGAGACAGAAATGTTAATAAATGACCAGGAACAATATAAACATAATAAAGGTAGAATATTTACAGCTGATCAATTATTTGAATTGATCTGGTTTGTTTACAGCAGTTTACTCCACAATGTTACCAGACTTTAATGTTAAACATTTAAAGATAAGTGGTTTTTCCTGTTTGTTTACTTAAACCCCGTACGGGCAAGTTTTAAGTGAACTTAAGTGATTTTTAAAAGAATCTAAGTAATTTCTTACGCATTAGAAGACGTGCATTTCACACTGCACATTAATGATGTTAACCTTTAACCTCATGAAGGGCATTGCCTGTTCAAGACCTTATTATATACAGTGCATCATTTATCCACACACACACACACATATATACACACTCACAGGCACACACATGCACACTAGCACACACACACACATGCCATTGTGTAGCTCTTGAGCCTTTAATGGCGCTAACTTTAGCCTGGTAATTAAACGGTTTGGGCTCTTGGCCTCTTTGTTGAGTTGCAGTATTGTGTGACATGATTCTTAAGGATGAAGGGTACAGTCGGCAGTTAAAAAAACAATGACGAGTACAAATAGTAATAATTAGAGTTATTATGAAAAAAAAAACATTCACTTTGAGTTATTAAGGAGGCCAATAGTAACAAGAGCAAGCAAGTTCTTCAGCCTGTTGGTCCTGCACCTGACACACCTGTCACTTATCTGCTGGTGGAGGTCATCCAGGTCACATTCTGTAATAAACATAACATTTTAACTTAAAGTTATACTGCTGGTGCATGTCAATAATTATGACTGAAGCACAATCCAATTGTGGAGGTTGTCCATAAAGCATTAACTTTGTGTCGGCTGTATTGACTCTGCAGGGTTAATGTTGACATTCGTTTAACTGTTGCTGTTGTGACGCTGCATTCAAATTCAGCTTCAACTTTAGATGAAGGTTAAGCTGAAAACGGCAAAAGAAACAACAATAAAATAAAATCAAAAAACACAATTGCATTTCAGAGTACAGCCTTCAACAAATACATTTCTAACAAGTGGATTTTTGTTTAAAAAGCTTTCTTAAATCTTGTTTTCAGTTTTCTGAAATGATGTTTATACTCAGAATTATCTGATCTGAAACGTTAGGTTTTCAGAAGTGTGGGTCAGTTTTCTGAAATGTTTTCTGATGTGTTGTTTTGTTTTGCTCCTCAGGTCAATCAAGATAAAGACCACCTCTGAACATTGTTTTGACTTCAGTGAAGTTAACTTTTGACTCATTTCTACTTGACCGTTGTCATAAAATGAAATGCAGAACCCACGTGTTCCACATGAGGAAGTTGTTTAATCTTTTATGGATGGATCGTAGACTGTAAAACATAATCAAATAAAGCATAAAGTCACATGACTCATTGGTTTCTGAAGAGTGTTTTTAAAGCCACTTTTTCTTTGGGCTGTCCTTTGCGTTGTTGCCTGGGAAGCCGAACACGCCCAACGTATGTCAAAGTTAGCTGTGGCTACCGACTTCTTCAGCTGATCCCCACCAAAATATCTGCAGCGCTGCCGTCAGACGTTTACAGCAGATAAACCGTTCAACACCTGGACACGATTAGTCTCGTTTGGCCGACAAACCGGTGGTTGCTTCGCTAAGCGTGGTAGCATGACTATTTTGGAAGAGGAAGTGATAACGGCTAACCATTGGCTGAGCTGACTGTCAATCAATCATATTAGGAATAAATTTAATGCTATATGTAAACTCTCCTGGAGTGGTACCAAAAAGGAAAAAAAATTAAACTCCCTCAGAGTTTTATGAATGTCAAATCAAATGATTGAGACCAAAACTGTTGTTTGAACCCTATGTTCAAATATGTTATTTATACAATATATGGCAAATATGTTATTTATATAATGGAGGTGGACTCACTTTTGGTGCCAGCCTCTTGTGGCCAGTCGAGGAACTGCAACAAATCTTAGTTCTGCAAGAACCTCAACCAAGCAGTTGTTGGTTGGGACGGGTCGGCTCGATGGTAATGCTGCTAACTCCAGCTCGCTGCTGCCGTGGAAGACAAACTTATTGCTGAGTTAGTGTTGTAACGTTTCTTTTAATGTCTGCCAGTTATTCATGCCCTGGATACTATCACAGTTTACATTTTACAAAAATATTTGTCAGACAAATAATTACAAAGTCAAATTCATTGGCAAATATATTGCAAATCAAAACCCAAAGTCTGAGGATCAAATTGCAAAATGTGAGAATCAAAACACAGAATCTGGAACCAGAAAATCAAAATATGTGGCTGAGAGCACAATCACTTCTTGGGTTTTGATTGTTAGACTTTGGGTTTTGTCACAGATAACGCTGTAACAAACAATGTCACAGGTTCTCACATGACTTTATGGACTAGAAGCAAGTAGAAGTGATGAGTTAGATCCATAAATACATATTTAATTTTCATGAGCTTACATTGCTTACATTGTTGTTCCCAGCACCCCGAGATGACAAGATTTATCACACATTATATTTTTTTAATGCACATTTTAAAAAGTGATTTTAACCTTCAGCCTCTGTGTGAGTTATTAAAGTACTTATTGTATGTAAAACAAATAATTCACCTCTCATTTATTTATTTGACACCACCTTCTACTTTGAATGCACAAAACATTATTCAGTCGCATGTATATTTATTGTATACACATTTGCACAGTTAACAGTAAAGCACTTGCTTCATCTCACAACCTTGCTGGACACCAAAGGAGGTTTTTTACTCCTCTAAATGAGACACAGCTCCCCCCAAGATATGGTTCAAGGATTTTTAGAGACTTCCTACTTAACTGTCAGAATGTCATTTTTGCAATCTGTTTCTCTACTTTTCGAAGCCCAAAGTTTAATCGAGGGCAAAAGTGATTTACATGTAATATTTCACCTCCTTGTTTTCCTCAGATAACTGTAACTTTAAGAAAATTCTTGCCTTCTGCAAACTGAATATATCTATGTGCACAGCTGGTAGTCTTCACCCCTGCTAAAATTAAAAAATGTCTTCATTCTTTTCTCATTACACAAACGTGATAGTGCATGTTAAATTCTCCTTTACACTGAAAAGATTCTGCACCGTCATCTCAAAAACTTGCATATATTTAAATGTAGTGGTGGTGACGGTGCTCTTGATTTACACATCCCAAACCTCATGTTCAAGCACACATTCAACCTGCCAATAAAATATGTGCTGCTTTTCATTGAAAATGAGCTGAATACGAGCACATGTTGCTTCCCTGATGAAATATGCAAAATATACTAAAAACAAACAAAAACCTGGTCTGCCTGGAACACATTTTACAACACCTTTGTAATTGGTGTTTGAACAAATTGTACATTTCTTAAAAGGACACATATTTACCAGTCAGCATTTGAAATGGATCAAATCATTTAATCAAAGTTGTCCTAAGCCGAGAACAGATATTGTTCAAATTCTTGCACAGCATGTAAGTGTGTTTTTAATTCACTTCAAATTTTGACCATTGTACTTTTTTAAAATCAAAGTTGACGCAATACCACTTCTGACCACAAGATGGCAGCATGTCAGAGAGAAGTTCAGGTGTCAGTCCTAATGTAGGCCACACAACGCGCACCCCGAGTGGAACGAAGTGGTACTACAATTTTCCACCTGCTAGTTTCCACTCATGACAGTGGAAAAAAGTGGCTCTTTTTTTTTTTTTTTTAATCGCAGAATAAGCTACATGCCTCCATGTGTTTAAAAGTGCTATTGCTACACAGCGCAGCCGATTAAATGTCTGTGACACATTTTGGTCAAAGTACCACAAGGAGGCAATACAGCTGCCCTTCAACATTTCTTTACAGGTGTGGTTTTAAGGGGTGGAGTCAGCTACTCAATTTGACTCCACCCTTGTGCTCCGTGAGACTTGCATCTTTTGAAGGGGCTTCAGTGGCTCTCCTCAGAGGAACTGATGATGCTCCATGTTGGGTAGTTGATAAAAGATTTTCAATAAAGATGTGAAGGCTGACGAAGGCGGATTTGGGTCTGTGATGTCACAGTACCTCACAAGTCTCAAGTACTCACTGGATGACAGCTTTTCAGAAACTGCCCAGAAACAAGTCAGGAACTGTTTGCTGGAATTATTTATTTGACACCTACAGAAAGCTAAATATATTGTCTCAAGGACAGAGAAATGAATTGCTTTTATAATAAGTCCCCTTTAGAGGAGATTTATCTGAGGTTTTTTTTTTCAACCTTGGCACGGTTTCCCGTGGTGTTAATGATGTCTGAGTCATGTTTTGGGGAAAATGTCAGAGAGATAGAGTACAAAAGCTACATTTTGAAAATGTCGTCAGGACTGTTAATAGCACTGGGTTTTCGGGGTCGGAGTCAGACATTCAACTCAACTCCACCCCCTTCCGCTGGGGTGGAGACAGGGTGGAGTCCTTATTTGAAATCTCTGGTAGA
Source organism: Zenarchopterus dispar (assembly GCA_028564865.1). Classification (NCBI taxonomy): domain Eukaryota; kingdom Metazoa; phylum Chordata; class Actinopteri; order Beloniformes; family Zenarchopteridae; genus Zenarchopterus; species Zenarchopterus dispar. The sequence goes on from JAOWBL010024751.1 coordinate 68,130, forward strand.
TTTTGTGCCCCTCATATCAGAATAAACCAAATGCTTAAGTTGGGATGGTTCTAGCTGATCTGGGTCTGTGATGTCAAAGTGCCCTGCAACTCCAAAAGACTTATTGATCAAGGTTGTACATTAAGAATTAGGATAAATTTTAAGTCTAATGTCAACATTTCAGTCCCTCCAGAAGCTACATCATGTTTTGAGAAGAGCTAATCAAAATTCCTCTCGCTTCCTCTTATCTTATGTGCACAAAAGAAAAAAAACCCTGCAAACAGACTGTACATCCTCTTTAAGTTCCCTGCTTTTAAGCGACTACAGCAAGCTTTCCTCAGTCACATTTAAACTAACATTTCAAGAGTCAATCATAATATTTACAGTTTCAAAACACACATTTTCCCATGGCCAGTGATGTCCATACTTCCCAAATTCTAATATGACAGCTAATGATTTCTAGGCTGCTTCTCTGAAACCTTCACCTTGTCTGGTCGATTACTGAGTTTCTGGAGGCTTCTTGATGTCGTCTTCCTCCTCCACCTGAGTCTCGGGGTTGTTGTCCTCCCCACTTCCCGACTCTTCCTCGGGCTTGTCATGACGACACCGCTGTTTTAAGTGGGCGTTGAGTCGCTCCAGGATGTCAATGGAGTGGTTGATGACCAGCGCGAGCCAGGCAAGGCCGAAGAAGATCCAGGAGGCCATGAGGACGCTGTACCAGTCTGGGTAGCTTCTGTCCGGGTTGTTGTCTGAGAGGCACAACAAAGTATTTGGTTTTTATAAAATGAAAATCCCATTTCAACGAAGATGACTCTTTGTGTGTATGTGTGTTCTTTTTAGGTGACTTCTACACTTCACCTGCTACAAAATCTCCAAAGCCGATGGTGCTGAGGGTGATGAAGCAGTAGTAGATAGCCTGGGAGTAGGTCCAGCCCTCGTGTAGCTGGAACACGATCATGGGCACGACGAAGAAGAGAACCGCTCCACAGATGTAGGAAATCAGGTGGACAAAAAAGCGTGTACATGTCTAGAGTGGGATGTTGGAGGGAGAGGTGACGTTAGTCATGCTCCAGACGACAATCTCAGATGAAAAACGGTTTCAAAATGGTCTTAAGCATTCTGAGAAGCCTGGAACTTGATGTGCTTACCTTGCGTCCAGTCTTCTCTTGCAGGAAGTCAGAGATGTTCCTCTCAATGGCAAGCATGTACTTCCCCACTCGGTTGAGCACCACCATGTTGAGCGGTATACCAAAGAGAGCGAAGAAAACGCAGAAGATCTGACCAGCTGTTGAACTGGGACTCATGTTCCCGTAACCTGCAAACATAGAAACCGTTAGTATGTTCAAACGGCATCTAAAGTGAGTGGGTTCACTTTGAGATGCAAATCTGCCCAAAGGACACGGATAACTCCACATCTCCAGCAACAGCAGCCCAAGGCTTCAACGACGACCTCTGAGTGGTGATGTTGCAAAAATGTCACACTGATCAAATGATTTTCTTAAAATGTCAACTTGTTTATCAGAAATATTGGACATAGACTCTTTAAAGGTCCGAGTTTCAGTGGTCACCGACCAGAACTTTGAAACAAAGAGAAAGTGAAGGAAGTTACTCTAAGTTACTCAACCTTTGTATGAAATTTGTTACTTTAAGAAACACTGAAGTAATGGGGGTGAAATGTGATTATGAAGCAGTTTGATTTGACAAAAATATTCAGTTTTTTTCTCCCCTATTAGCTTTAATGTCTCATTTATGAGCAAAAGTACCAAATTCAACTGTAGCTCTATTTTGTATTTGTGAACGTGGAGTAAAGAAGACACAATAGCAGCTATCAAAACTGTAAATAAAATGAAAGCCCAGTGGAATAGTTTTTTTTTTTTAATGATTTCATTGTTTCAGTTGGATTTTTCTTTCGTTCTTTAACGTAAATGAATTTAGCTGATATTTTAAGTCAGATCTGGTTGCGAACAGATTTGATGTGATAACTTTCATGAAGCCTCTGGGCTCTGATATGACATTTGTTTAGCTGTTTATCAAATCTGAGAGCCTATTTGTTGAGTATAAAGATAAAGGTGTAAATCAGATTGGGCCACAGTTTAACAGATAAGTCCAACCATAATAAACCCTTGTGTTGTTATTTAGTCTGTCATTTTTATCCATGAGCCATTTGAATTCATGTCAAGGTCATAGTGCCATAATAATCATTTTAGGACATAATTAAAATTATATTCTGTTTAATCTTAAAGGACCTCATACATAATATTATATATATTTACGTTTGTAAGTCACGAATTGGAGTCTTTTTTTCATTTCTCTCCAGTTAACTTCCACTAATGCACACTCGGACAAAAATGCCGTCAGTGACATGGTTGTGCAACGACTGAACTTATGCATAAATAGTAAATGTTAACTTATCTTAGAAGGAACAGTTCAACCCCCTGGCATATCAGAAAATCAGGATTGATTAGCAAACGTGAGCAGCAGATTGTCTGTTACAGGAAATAGGAGGTGAATTAAACATCCTTCATAATTAAAAAGGAGAATTACTGTTGTGTTTTGTTAAAAGTTTATAGCGTCTTCTCCTTGCTTTCCTTGTTGTGACATCACCACATTCCCTGTTCTGTCACTGTCTCAAGTGGGAATTCCTCGACAGCTGCACAGTGTCATTTTCCACTGATGGCTCAGTGACGCGTCAGTCAGCGTATTTCAGTTTTTCACACATGCTGACTCAGTGCCGACCAGTGCCGAGCCACTTCTATGAACCGTGGCTAGTACAAGCAGGCCACAAAGATTTCTAAGGCCCCTAGTGGAAGAAAGTGGTATTACTTTCATCAATGCCTTTAACATTTTGGTGCTTTTTGTTTTTGTTTTTTGTGATATACTTACACTCATTTGTTTGATTTTTAGGTATTTCAAAGAGCCGTTTTTGCTGCACAAATGGGGTAATAGAAATGTAGAAAAACAAAAAACCAAAACTCCTAATCTGAGAATGAAGCCTTTGTGTTGAGATCAGGGTATTTCATGATAAAAAATATGCTTCTTCATGTGAGCACGTCTGACCTATAGTTGTGACCACAGTTGCAGCAAACACAGCAGAGCTGGTGAATTTCCAGAAGCCGTCCGTTGTGTAGTTGCCTTTTAAACTTAATCCTGCCTTTGATGCAGCTTGAACAATCTGGAAAAAAGACAGAGAAAATCTTGTGAATGCTCACTTTTTATCAAATACAGTGCTATTTCTCTGGACTTGGATCAGATCAGACTTTATGAACTCTTGTACATGATGACCCACATCCTCAGGGTTGTTACAACATCTGGAAGTGCTGCTGATCAATAAATTACAGCTGCCAGCATGACACGGCGTTCGGAGTTCAGCACCATGTGACAAATTCAGTTCATGCCTGGTATTTTTGAATCTTTATCTTTGTTAGTGGTAATGTGGTCATTTCTGACCTCACACAGGTGTTTACATAGCCAAACATGTGGGGAAAGAATTTAAATGTGAGACCTTCATTCTTCTTCGTCATGTGCTGTGTGATTTATTTAAAATATATATATATATAAGCATTTTCTCTCTCATTATCTGGTCAAACATTCAACTATTTACTGCTTATGTCCATTACTTAACACTCTTGGTAATACACTGCAGTGCATTGTGTGCTATTTTAGAATAGAGTCCATTCTTCGAATAAATCTGGTGAATATCCAGGGAGAAGGTGCAGAACTTTGCTGCTGTTTAACTTCATCCGGGCCTGACACATGTAGGCAAAGCAGAGCACGAACTGCTGAAGGCTAGACAGGTAATTTGCATGAAAGGACCTGTACTTTCTTCACGTTCACGCCAGTCAAAAAAGCGACCAGAGTTCAGGGTTGTTGTTGACAACCTCATTTTGCCTCCAGTAGTTGCTTGGACTTGATGCCAGGTTGGACACCTGAGGACTGTAGGAGGACATAATGCAGGAGATCCAGCGGCAGGTGCAAAAAACAGTACAGAACTAAACACACACACACAGATATGGATATTTTAAGTAAAACAGGGTGTAAAGTAGCCAGGACTAAAATAGGACACAAAGGAATACAAGACAAAACCAAGAGAACTAGGAAAAACTCAAGAAACTCCCTGAAAGTAAAAGCATGTTGGGACGGTAGAGCTTTTACCATTTAATAACGATGCCATTCCTTCTCATCACACTTAGAGGTACTCTGGTGGTGAGGATAGCAAGTGGTGAAGGTATTCAACTGTTGGGGTCGTCAATGTCACACTTTAAAGTTCTCCAAGATTCAAGACTTCGGGCAGACCAGTCTTCTTCCTCAGCTATGTCCTTGGACATCCCTGGAAAAGATGTAGTCTTGAAGACAGGAAATGTTGCCTGGGATGACACTGATACAACGCTGTACCATCTCAACGCTTTTTCTTCTTTGGCATGTGATCCTGCACGCCCAAAGGCATTTTTTCCCCACAGGAAAGTTTTAAGTGAATGGAGGTTTTCACAGTAATTTTTGTCCATGTGGTTATACAAGCTGCTGAAGAATGATGGTTCTTGATTCAGTGTCATCGGGGGGTTTAGAGATCACAGGTGTCCAGCTTCAACTCGGTCCCTTGTCCTTTATACACCAAAATTTCTCCAAATTTCAATTAATTTCTAGTGCATTTCTTGATGAAGTGGTTATCCTCTGTCTATCTGTGTTCCTCAAAGACTCAGCCTTTGATAGAAACTGATTTTGTACCAAATCATCTTTAAAATCACCTGTTGGCATCTGCTGTTTGAAACAATGTCATTATTTTTTAATCTTCACTTCCTCCTTGTCACTGAATTGCTCTATAACAATTTTTTTCAGCCTTGAAAAGCAACAACTGATGTAAATTAACAATCAAAATGAACTTTTCCACATGGTACAAAACGTTTCTGATTTAGGTGTGTAAATTAAAATGTGAGACTCAGTGATGGTATTTCAAGTTTTCAAGTGGTTTTTATTTACAGCTGTGATGGTTTGTCACACTTCTGTCAAACGTCTCTGCTCTCCATGAGCACAGACGTTTGCATGGAATCAAAATGAAGGGCAGCAGACCTCTCTGTAGTCGAGCGCCATGATGTTTCGACCTTGAGTGTAAAAATAACACTTTAAGGTTTTATTGGGCTGACGTTCTTACTCTGTTATTTGCATTGCAAATTCCAGTGTCTACTTATTTGTATCAACAGCAAACAATAACAAACCTGTAAAACATCCGGCAGACGGGTGCCGTATGGTTTCACTGTTGGGCCAAATATATTCCCATAAGGAATACGACTGGGCTAAATGGACATGGGCAATGAAAAGGGAAAATGATGTGGGTTTATTTTTTAGCAACATTTGCCCCAGCTGATCTGGTTCACCAGTGGGTGACACCTTAAAAACCAGGCAGGTCCCATTCAAAATCCATACGGACAAACAGGTGGGATTGCCATGAAAGGTGTGGTCAAACCCACCTGGGACCCACTTTTAACCTGAAAGGGTCTGTAAATAAATGCTGGCTGTTCGCTAAACTGCTGTAAACTACAACAGCAAAACCAAACAAAAAGTGCACTCGATAATTAATTAAGAAGGTCTGAAAAACAGAACAAAAAAGAAAAGAAAAAAGCTGAGAAAAAAAGACCGTACCTGTGTAATATTTTGAAATCAACAGTATAACTTTTACATATACTTTGTATTTGATGGGAAGCCAGTGGAGACAAACCAGTACAGGAGTAACACCAGTGGTACCACGTCTTTTTCTGCTAACACAAGCCTGTCTGATACCAAAGAACAGAGATTTGCAATAGTTCATCCTTGACAAGATGATAGTTTTCATGTGACTACCAGAGAGGATGGTTTCCAGGTCACCAAAACCCCTGACATGAAAAACCTGTAGTCTGTTTCTGTCAATTAAATGAAGACAGTTGCTGTCCAGTTTTCTACCTGGAGGTGGCGTGGGAAGACCGGGGCCAGGATTAACCTTTCAACGGAAAACAGATTTGAATATCATTGATGTAGCATCCATCTACCTATCCATCCATCCATCCATCCATCCATCCATCCATCCATCCATCCATCCATCCATCCATCCATCCATCCATCC
>JAOWBL010024752.1:0-14166 GCA_028564865.1 Zenarchopterus dispar
ATATATATATATATATATATATATATATATATATATATATATATATATACACACACACACACACACACACACAAACATATAGGCTGATTCACTTTTGGAGCCAGAGTCTAGCGGTCACTCAGAAAGAGACAGTATTTTCTTTTATCAATCATTTCAGTTAAAGGTAAGGTATTGTTCCAATATCTAAAATCAATCAAAAACTGACTGCTAGCCCCCCACGCTCCCCCTTCAGTGTCTCTGAGAAAGCACAACCCATCGCAAACTTTCCCATCTTCCCCAGCAAGAATATGAACCCTCCCTCTGTCAGTGATTGGCTGTGGGGTTTGTTTATTTGTTTATTTGTTTGTTTATTCAGTCTACTCATGAGATGAGCAGCAGGCGACTGGTGAGGAGATATTAACTGAACGTGACAAAGTGTGTTCGATTACAAATTATATCGAATTGCTTAGCCTGTCTTTCATTATGGCGTCTAATTTGGTAAAATCGATGAAGATGTGAATAGGTAAGACGAATGCTGCATAAATCAGTTTTTAAAGTTACTTTTAACTGGCATTCAAGCAGAAATGCCAACATTTGTCTCCATCTTTGCAAATATAATAATTTACTGCTTCGATCTCCATAAAATGATTTTTTTTTTTTTTTTTTTTTTTTCCTGGTCTGTGGGATTTTAATTACCATTGGGCTTTCCAGCTGTACCAGTTACTACCAAGCTACCACGCAAAAGAACGCCACGGCTGCCAGCAATAAGACAGGCTCGGCGTTGGCTTCGGCTCATTTAGAAACAAACAGACACAGACAGACAATTAACAAATGTGCTTCAAGGATATAAAAATGGCCTCATTGCTGTTTGGCAACCTCCCACTTGCAGATGGCAACCTGTAACCGTGACAACGGTGAGATGTGATTATTTCAAATCATTTTTAATACTATAAATAAAAACCTCTAGTCAAAAAAGGTACGTTTTCCATCATGTAGAAGGTCAGACCTCCAGGTTTTGATCATGCTACCAGCCTGACCAGGGTACAGTGATTTATTGGGCATCAAAATGATCATTACTGTGAATTTCTAGTTTCCAGACAATGTATTAGTCTCCAAACAAGATCATTTTAATGGTGAAATAACTTCTTTTTCAAAAAATACAGTGGAAATTATAGTGTATCATTTATGATTTGTTCAATTTTATAGTTAAGAAAAAGAAAAATGACCATAATGCAGAAATTTGGGCACCCCAAGAGCCATAAATGTTTCAATAACTTGTGAAAAAGTTCTTCTTAACCAGTTTGTTTGAAGATCTGTTGGGCCCACCTCTCTCTAAGCTTGTCCCAAGCATCAACAGCTGCCTCTAAACCACTTTCCAAATAAAGATATTAAAACCTGTGAATCAGCATAATGTTGTAAAATTAAAGAAAGGAAGCGACGCACATATCAGGATCTGTTTCATAACACTTTGGGTTTGTGTTTCAGCCAGCAGCACGGGGAACAAATTCACTCACCGAGGGGTGAATGGGTTCAAAAAATATCAACAACCAGGGAAAAACAAAAATAATCCTAGACACAATCAATGATTCAGTCCAACCCTTCATTTTTGGTTCATTTTACTTTGTCAGTGGAGTCCAATTAAATCCTGAATTATAATTCAGCTGATTCCAGTTTATACCCATAAAATACCAAATAAAAAAAAAAAGAAAGAAAATAGAAAACAGTCTTTGGTGGCCACAGTCTGGACACCAAAGCTCAAGGCTTTGTTGGTCTTCACAACCGACCAGTTTAAGAATCGTTTGAAATCCGTGGATCGGCGCCAGAAAGCAGCGCATTCAACACATCTGAAGATTTCCACAGAGGTTGATGGATTTTACAGAAAGAATGAGAGAAAATCCCCCCAAACAGGAACTAAAAGAGTCTAATCTGGCCACAAAAGGTGTTTACAGTCTGGGACTCTTGGTTACGAAGGGCCCACCTAAATATTTGCCTGGGGCTGGTTTTTTTTCTATTTATTTTAAAACCAGAAAAAAAAGATAAAAATGTAAAGCTATGTCTTCTCTTCTCGATTGAAAGGATTAGCACATTTGTGTTTCCGTGGACTGGATGCCCGTGCCGTGTCACCCGCCCCCCCCACCCGTCCATCTCCTCTCATCATCTAATGCTGCAGCGACGTTATAAGACACACCGCTGTGTTATCTTTTCCTCCCAGGTCTCCCTTTGCTGCAGTGGCAGACTACTCAGTAACCCGAAATAATGTCATTCAGCTCTGCCTGGAGCTCACCACCATTGTACAGCAGGTGTGTGGAACTGTTTGTGTGTTTGTTTGTGTGTGTGTGTTCAGAAGGTTGATGGCTTTTATTCGAGCTGCCGTGGGTTGACTTATTCCCCCCCCCAAGAGCGGCATGTGTGTGGGTGTGATGCCGCCGCCTCAGACTCCTTGCATCCTCGAGCGAGACTCGTAGCTTCGCTATTTATGTCCTTTACAGTCTGTATTTTGTGTGGCTGATGTGTGTATAAATACGAGATGCATCTGTTTGTGTGGGTGTGTGTGTTTTTTTTTTGTTGTTTTGTTTTAAATCTGCGAGGGTATGGAGTGTGCAGGTGGTTGGGGCTCAGTAATGTGGAGCCCAGACAGGATGCAGAGATACTAGCGAGTGTGCTAAACGGCGCGATTTGCTCTTGCTACATTAAATTCCTCTCTTCCCCTCAGGACTGTACGGTGTTCGAGACGGAGAACAAAATCCTTCATGTGGTGAGTCCCGCTTCCTCGCCCAGCTGTCGCAGTCACCTCCAACCCACTGAAACTATTCTCCTCAAACATACAAACTGAAGCTTAATTGAAAGCCTAAATCTAAAAGTTTCCTTTCTTGGTTTTGGCGAGGGGATCGACATCACTCCCAAGCTCGTGTCTTAAGTTTGAAGCTTAACCAAGTTTTGCTTGGCTTAACTTAGATCATCTTGGACTAAAAGCTGCAAACTAGAAAGATAAAAAACTGGAGGCTGTCTCCTTAAAATTTAAAAATACTCCAGCAGCACTGGGTACTCTGACTTCCTGTCAGCTTCAAGGCACAGAACTGTCAAGTCAACTCAAGTACGGTATTTAAGTATAGATATGAGTCATTCTTGTACAGGTGGGTTAGTACGGCGTATAACTCCTCCTCCAAATGAAAGTGAACAAACTTCCAGTCCCAGTGGAAGTGAACAGAAATCTGTTTCACTCAATTTACATAAGTCACCTGCAACATCTACTTTCAGAAGGAAAAAAGAAATCATCCGTGAACGCATGGTTGAAGTTTAATTGACCTTTTTCACAGCAGATGTTTTGATTTGTCAAATCCAGGTGTGACTTTGTTCACATCATTAGTTTCACCAAACAAAATGCACGTGTCTGCAGCGAGGAGCATCTATGAATCAGATCCATCAGGGACTGATCATTGGACAGGAAGTCCGTGACGCAAGCGGAGACGGTCAAGAAACAGAGTCTTTGAGATTTATTCTGCAAAATGGGACATTCAGAATGGCACGGACAGATTCTTTACTGGTAAGAAAATAAAAAGTGGAGATGCTCGGAGGACAAATCTAAAATAGACTGCAGGGAGTTCACTAAAAGCACAGCTGGAAACTTTCTGGAAAAGTTTGGGAGCCTTTGCTGCTGATGATACAAAAAATACAGTCAGCAGTTTTTGTGTGTGTGTGTGTGTGTGTGTGTTTTTTTTTTGTTCGAGCCGCTGTCTTCCAGGGAAATGATCCCTGAAACTGTCGACAGCAGTTGAAGAGTCTTATTGTTTCTGCCCAGAAAAAGGCTGTTCTCAAGCTTTATGAAGATGTCCGTTTTCAGCCACGTAGTCATCAAAATTAAATTTACCTTCACTGTATATGGATGGAGATCTTATTGTAAAGATATCTGAAAAGTAAACTCAAAGCTTTTTTTGTTAGTAATGTTTAATTGATAACTTTTTGCCAAAAGCAGTTCAGTCAGGCTCAAACTCACCTGTGTGCACTTTTACATGCTAATCAAAACTTGTTACAGCAATTAAAGGACTTTTTTAAACCCGTGTGTGATGTAACACAGCCGGTCATGTGACCTTTCTATTGGACTGCTGTTATTTGAGTCTGTGGTTTAACCTAAACTCAAAAAACAAATAAAACACATTGAGGCCAATATTCACTCTTTAACCAGGTCTAAAGTTAAAGATAATAATTACCCTCATTTAGGTCCATGCAAGGTGTTGCTTTCCAATTAAACCCCCCCCCCAGAATATTTATTGTGCATGATTTATCTAGCAGGAACATTACACAGTGCAGAAACATGTATCCATGTGCACACAAAAGTATGTGATAATACCTGACTGGGTTAAAAATGTCCCGATCCTGAATTTCTTCTCTCGCTGTCAGAAGATTCACAAGGACGAGTTTGTCATTTCCTGGATTACAAGGTCCAGATGGTGCATCCGTGTGATCTGTGCAGGAATCCAGTATTCTTGCGTGTGAACATGGCTGTTGTACTTCTGGTTGTCCTCACTTTCTTCAATAATCACGATCTCTTTCAAAGCTCAACATAAGTGTCAGCTGCACCAGTTTTTATACAATCAAATACTTAAATTCTACCTGTTACTAGATTACCTGATGTTTGGAAAAACTGGGCATGGATATGATGTTATGTATAGCTTTTGAATCTTAAGTGATGTTAATTTTAGCCTAATAACTATATTTTCTTCTGATGACTCTTTGCCTTTTGGGTAAATTGTAATATCATGCTAAAGATTTGAAGTCACCTAAGGATGCCCTGTCACATTTTCTGTTTTTTGAATTTGATTTCCTGCTTAAGCTCTTGGTGCATGTCAATAATTATAACAATAGTTCCCGCATAGAGACTAAAACCAGGATTATTAGTTACATGTCTGTAAATAATTCACCAGGATTGTTTGACACAAACATCATCATCCGAGGTTGAACACGTGACCCTGTACGATTAGCCGTTTATCTTCCAATCTTTTTTTTTTTTTTCTACAAATCCTGTCGTGAAAACATTTGACCTTGTCCTGACGAGAACCAACATGGATAATGTGTCTGAGAAGTTTCTGTTTTGATGAGACAGTTAAAAGGAAACTGTAGATAATGATGATGTTATGTTTGTCCATACTGCTTGCCGTTGCTATAGTTACGGAGAAATTCCAGAACGCGTTGCTATGGTTTTAGGTCTTCTTGGAATTGTTCAGGCTTTATAGAAAATCCCTCTTCTGACACCATGTAGATTTGTTAATAATGATAAGTCCGTTGTAACTTTATGCCAGGTGTTTTATTAGCAGCCAACAAGCAAAACGAACTAACTGAACAACTATTAGCAAATCTACAGAAACTATACTAGAGAGGATGATGCGTCCACGTCAACAAGCAGGTACAATTTCCCTGACGTGACGTCATCTCAAGCTTTGACAACAGGATTCAATAAGGCAGCTTTTGTCATTATAGTTTTCGACAGAAACATTTGGACCTCCTCGTTGAACCACAGAGTAGCTTTGCTCGCTATTGTTCGCTTTACCAAAATTGAAAAGCAAATATCGCGTTTTCAATATGGCGGGTGTGAAGGAGTCGCTCTCAAGACACGTCAAAGACGTTACTCTCTGACCAATCAGTGGCCTGCAGCCTGATGACGTAGCATTTCCCGCCCGACTCGGCTCGGTTTGAACCTCAGTGAAGTCGGTGTGAAAGAAGAAGCTACTAACCGGTACTACTATCACGTAGTGGAAAAAGCTTTAAAACAGAACCGAGCCGTGGAAATGAGCCATCAGTGGCCTTTTAATTATCCTCGTGAATTGCTAATATATTTATTAATTTTTCTGTAGGATGTCAAATCTGCCAAATCTTGTACTTAACTTTAAGTTTAGCTCTTGGTTGGAGTTTAGGTGACATTTATTTCACACTTACTAACAGTGCAGTTTGCTCTCAAACCTTTGATTTTATTCACATTTATTTTGGTTTTATTACATAATAATACACAACTGTGTCAAAAAAAACTTTGTTGGAGATATTTTCTGACAAGAACATGTTGGTCCCTTTTTACAGCAATAAAATGCACATTTTTCAGTCTCCTCTCTTCTTTTGTCCTCTGCAGTGTAAAACTCTGTCGGAGGTGTGTGAGCACATTGTGTGCGTGTCATCGGACCCGCTGGTTTCCCAGTCGGCCCACCTTGAGCTGGTTCACCTCACCAACGTCAAAGCCTCCGATGGCCTGGTACGGTCTTTTTCTGTCTGGCTGGGCTTGTTTTAGTCTCTTTTCTGTGTTCGCCTCTGCTATTATGTGTGGCCTTTTATAAGATGAAGAATTAATAATAAATGTGTTGTGTTTGTCTCTCTAAAATACTTTAATCCACTTCAGAACAATGTAAAATGCATTTTGTTCCGAGGCAGGCATTTTCCTGTTTTGAATGACATTTTATGGAGTAAAACTATGAAAGTACAGAAATTAAGATTTTAAAAAAGATGCTCATATTGTGATATTCACCAGTTTATTTTCTTTGAATGCCATTTCTTTGCTTTTGAGCCTTTGTGCTCTGCTGAAACAGCTGCGACCCACTCAGGCATGAACCCTGCTGGACCTCTGAAGGTGCCCTGTTGTATTTGGCACCACCATAACATCCATTAACTGGAGAAGAATGGAGCCATTACAAGTCGGACTTAATCTGTAATCTCATTATAACGATTTGGCCCTCGTCAGAGAGTTGCTCAGGCTTTTCCTTTGGCCCATTTCTCCCATGTTGGCCACACAAACAGATTCTTCACTTCCTGCTAAATATATCTCGGACTTCCACAGAACAACTAGTGTGTTTTCTTAAATGCTTTGCAAAGTATGCACATTTTGAATTACAAAATGTTAAAAGAAGTGACAGATTAAGGGGAAAGAGTAAAATGTTTGTGAGCCAACAAACTCTACATCACCGACAATTAAAATAAGCAATGCTCTACAAATTTTATTCCTACCCATGGTTTCTTAAAGTGTGTGTTAAAAGCAACCCACCCCCTTGCTTGCACAATGCATAACGGCATAATGAATCGTGCAAAAAGCAGAAGCTCACTATCTATGTTTTCTTTTGTCTCCAGCGGAGGTGTATTAGCATCTCCATCATGTACGACTCCTGATAAGGTCTCTCCAATTACAGAGGCAGTGCGCTTGTCTAAAGAAGAGAGTTTTGTCAACGTAGAGGAATGTATTTATTTATTTATTTGGCATCCAACTTTACACCACATCATTTTCACTTAACCTCTTAAATACTTTGTTGGAAAAAAAAAGATAAAGAGCATTAGACACCTCCTCCCAGATCTTGCCGGTCGCTGTCACACCTATATTATAAAACATTTTTTCTTTGCAGCACTTAGGTTATAATAACCTCTATTACAGCATCTGAAATGTTTTTCTTCCTCTCTCTCATTTTAACCCTTTATATACAACAAGTGACCATATTTGTCACATCAGTAGAACTACATCATGTGGTTATTACAAAAAAAAAGTTGCGATGCTAATAGAAGTCCTTTAATATTCTCCAGTAACCCTCTAGAGTTTAAATTTTGAAATTTCAAGGATTTTATTGACTGACATATAAAGGGTTAAAGCTTGGTTTATACTTCTACCTCTAGCCGTCTTTGGGATTTATATTTTTGCGCTGCTCTGTAATTACACCATCCACAACTAGGGGGCAGTGTAGGTTCTTCTGCGGCGTCGCAGCGCGCAATGATGAGACGTAACAACTCGGCAAATAAAATGTACTTTACTTGAGTTAAATCTGGAGCATCAGTCGTTTTTACAGATACTGTAGCAAACTGTTGTTATACTCAACTTGAAAACGACAACGAAAAAATGGCGGGATGAAATTCGTAAACGAAGAACAAATCTACCAATCACGTTTTTTTTTTCTGGTCCTCAACGGGGCGTGGAGTTACATTTGGAGACAGGTACAGTCAGGCTAACGTCATAGCTTATACGTAGCTTTGACGCAGAAGTATAAATCAAGCTTTAAGCATATGACGTCAAAACTCTTGTTAACATGCAGATTGTTGTTGCACTTTTAAACCTGGTTAAATATTGATATGTAGACAAGGGGAACACACTGCTAATGGATTGATATTTCTGGTGATGCATATGTTCTTATGATCAAATCTTGGTTTTATGCAAATTTGTAGGTAAGAAAGTGATTTATGTGCAGACCAACTCACAGATTTATAACTTCAAGTCTAAGAGACCCTGTGAGTTTTATCCTGTAAAGTCAAGATTGAACATCATCTTTGCTACGACTGGGGCTTCGGCTAGGACTACAAGTTGTAACATAAAATGAAAAAAAAAACATCTAAAATAAGAGATGAGGTGTTTTATTTACCACAATGAAAAATAACAAAATCAAAACAAGGAGGTACACCTCTAAGGATCAAGTAACATTAAAAAAAAAAAAAAAAAACTGAAGCGAAATAAACAAAGTCTGTGGCAAAAAGGGTGAGCTGATGAATATTAGACAGCTGCTCCTGAAGGATGGGTCCACATCCTTTTTAAAGGATGTAACTGATGGGATCATCAGCTCAGGTGGGAAAGACACAGGACGGGACAGCATCCAATCAAAGAAGAAGGTAGTGGCGAGGGGAGCCAATGCCGAACAATCGCTGAAAGAATAACAGCTCGTCCAATCTTGAAAAAGTCCTGAAGGTGGTGTATTATCATATCTGAGGAGTAACCAAACTTGAGTAACAATGTTAGATTCCCGTAAGACAAATCTGATCGTCACATGTTCACAGTCCACACAGAAAACAAACAAGGAAGATTAAGCTTTTTTCATTTGAAAACATCAGTCTCAGTTTTATTTGAAGAAATATTTCATTACTTTTAGATAATATTTTCCAGGTTTCCTTTTTGTTTTGTTGGCAAAAACTAGTCAAAATACTTTTGGAGACTTGTCATGGTTGTCTTTTGCACCAGCTGCCTGACACTTTACGGCGTTGTGTCACACATCATTAATGATGGTGGTAGATCAGAGCTATGGTGGGCATCAAGGCAGAGACGACAAAGTGACTTCAAGTAATGATGGAAGAGAAAACGAGAGCTTGACAGAGCGGTAACCCGATCAAGAGAAAATCTTGCACAGTGTCATAAAATAGAGCTAAACTCTTCATCAATCATGAAAATGCACAAGTTCCTTTGAGAGTCAGCAACAGGGAGAACATAATATCCTGCTCTTTAAACAAGAGCAAATCAGGCTTTTCGGCTGATTCATGGTGCAGACGTGGTGAGCAGATAATGTTTGATCTGTTTTGGTGTGAGGGTCTTTGCTGGTGATCCTTCTGGACGTTAATTCAGAGTCGAAGGCAACACATAACCAGCACGGCCAGCGCAATATCCTGCAGGATTATTCGGTCCCATCTGGTTTGAGCTTAGTGGGACCATAATTTATTTTTCAACAGGACAGTGAGCCAAGACCAGCTTCCAAGCTCTCTGTGTCGTTGATTATTTCACAAATGGGAAAAAAAATTATTCGAATTTAAAAGATGCTGTGCAATATTTCACTTGTTACTCTTTGTTTTCTTCCATCTGTCCATCAGGGGATGTACATCAAGTCAACCTACGACGGCCTTCATGTGATCACAGGAACTACTGAAGGGGTGAGAGGCTTTATCATCTCCATTTGAACATGTTTACAAACCGAGTTGCAGCATTTTGTTTATGTTATGTTTTGGGTTTTTTTTAATCACGTCTGAGGCTGCAGGAAACCAATTTTCAGTTACAATATCAGCAAACCAGACATTTGTTTCCACAGCAGCCTATCAGTCTCCGTGACGATGACTCAACAAGGATCCCTGCTACAGCATAGCTTATTTAAGTACAGTTTGTTGTAAAACTTCCCCACAGTGGCACAAAAGGATCAATAGAGTCGGATCGATTCATAGTTGTCTGCTTGCTTTCTCTGTCTCTGGTGTCTGCAGTCTCCGGCTGACCGCTGTAAGAAGATCCATGCAGGAGATGAAGTCATTCAAGTTAATCACCAGACCGTGGTGGGTTCCTCATTCAGTCCTGCATCCTCTCAACAGATAGTATTGTTGTTTCAGTGTTTAGTTTTGTTTTTTGCATTGTTGTAAAATGAAAAATGAATTTCTGTTTCCTATCTGTGAGGGATGAAATATTAAAGAGCCAACATTATGTTTTTTTTTAGCCCCTGGCATCTACATGTAACAGATGAATTAATGCAGCTGAAGAAAAATCTGCATCATGTGTCTTTAACAATATATCTCCTTTTAAGAAACAAAAATTTAAAAGAGATGTTTTATGCCCTTTTTCAAAAGTTGGCACAATATTGCAAGCTCCTAATGTTTTGTTCAAAATACGACAAGTATAATATAAATACCTTGTTTTCACAGCTCATGTTAGGGGGTGGAGATAAGGATAAAGAAACTGGATAAATCGACTCCGATCTGGGTCTGTGATGTCACAACAGCCTGTAAATCTCACTCATATTTATGCTCTCAGGCACAATTTTTTTTATTTTTTCCACTACTTGTCCCCCGTAAACATATTTTTCTAATTGGAAACATGTTTATTTGATCTAATTTTGGAAACAGAAATATCATATATTCACTAATTGTAAGACCTAAAAGGCATTTTTGCATTTTCCCTCGTCACCGTTTTGGTTTTGAGAAGCTTTTTTTCGTGAAATCTCGTAGTTTGTTCAGATGCACTTTTGTGGACTTCAGTCAGGTTTCCATGTAATTTTTATTTTTATTTTTTTAAATGTAAGACGCTTTCCTCTGGCTTCTGTGTTTTTCTCATTTTACTCTTGCCTCTTGGATACTTTTGTATTTGTCTTTTCTCACATTCTGATGTTGGGAAAAGTTTCACTGGGCTGGGATTTCTCTTAAATTTTTAAAATCTTACCACCTGGGAATAATATTTTTTGTTGAAGAATAATGAACTGCAGATTGTTTGAACGTAATCCAGATTGATGTGTGCTGAAAACAGCTTCTCAAAAACCATTGCTTATGTCTCTCCCTCTTAGCATTGTGTTTACAAACAGTTGAATGCCCCAGATGAGCAAACTGCCTGAATCTCTTCTTATTTAGAGATCTTTACTGATTATCACTTTATTTTTGTTTGATATATAGCAGTACCAGCTCAGCCCTTTTTTTGGCTTTATTTTTGTAAAATAAAGAATAGCATGGTGAAAAAAGCCATGTTGTCATTTCAGCTTGGTTTGTCTTGTTAAAACCCACTAAAATTAGCTTATTTTTTTATGATCTTACACCAAACACATAGAATTAGGAGGAAGTATTGACTTTTTCACTTTACGACAGTAAGCTTAAGATCTGCAGCACTGCTCCTGTTTCTGTTTATAAAAATAAACGCCTTTCTGTTTTGTGTAATTTATATAGTTGCACTTCTGTTTGTGTAGTGTTTGCTACTGGAGACTGTGTATGCATTCCAACTAGTGTAATTTAAACCCTCTCTGCACAGTCTTTTTCACGATAATCAGATCAGGCTTCAAGTATCACCTCCCTAAGGTCATTTTTATATTTGTTTACAGTGTGTTTTTGCTCATAAATCTCCTACGAGCGAGAAGTGTAGGCATGGCTTTGTGCAAGGTGTGGGTTAAAAAAAAATTCAAAAGATGTATGATAGGATGCTTTGTTTTCAAAATGAGGGCAGGTTACATCATATGAAACTTCTATAGATAGATTTACCACCTCCACACCTACTTGCTTTGCACAGGAGGCTCAACAAGCAATCACGACGTGGACACGATTCAAACTTCATGCTGCATATAAATGGTGTTTAAATCAGGGTGTGTTGTGTTGCTCATTAATCAGAGGATGATATTTTCCAGCATGCTGCTTGACACTGCGTCCTCTCCGGTCCACAGGTGGGCTGGCAGTTACGTAACCTGGTCGGCTCGCTGAGGGCCGATAAAGGCGTCGTGTCCCTGACCCTGAAGAAGCGTCCGCAGAGCACGCTCAGCTCTGCCCCCGCGCTGCTGAAGAACATGCGCTGGAAACCACTGGCTCTGCAGGTGGGACCAGCTCTACCTTTTATAGACTTTATTAAAACACTGCACTGGCCCACATAATTCCCCGAAGCATTCCCTCTCCCGTTCGACCGTTCGAGCCAAAGCGTGTAATTAGGTCAGGGAGCTGTGCCTCAGCATGGGTTTATTTGCTGCTGGAAACACAATGGAGTGAAGGGGAAGGGAGCAGCGATGCCACCCTCCACCCAGACTCCCCGAGCTCAGGCGCTTCTGAAATCTACTTTTCTAATTAGCACTGATTAGCTGCATAATCAGGAGGAAACGCACAGAAACTGTCGGTGTGTCTCGGCTTTGCTTGTCTCTGTCCGTTGTTGCCATCAGCTGAAACAAATCCTACACCAGAGGGATCTTCTTCAGATGAATTCAAAGAAAGGGATTCATTTTGTCGTAACAAGCGGTTCCCCTGGGGTCACGACTCAAAACTGTTCACAACTGCAGCAGGAAAGCTGTTACACGTTTGTTAAGTATAGTTGTGTCCCAGTTCCTGGACGGTTCTTTGGAGACCAGAGAGGCTGAGTGGTGCATCAATGACATCCATCTGCTCCTCAGAGAGCTTCTAGTTCAGGTGACCAGTGACCGTCATGAAGTCTGGCAAAGTTAACATCAGTAGTTTCTCATCCATTTTCAAGGTTGGAGCCAAAAACTCTCATTTATCTTCAATTCATCATTGTTTAATTGAGGAAACCTTGCCTTTTATTTTTAAGTTATCTCAAGCAGAGAGAGACTCAACATGTCTGTTCTTGTAAAACATCGTCAGCATCAGCTGGAGTTCTGCTGCAGTTCAAAGTCCAACTCTAGACAAGTACGGTGGAAATCCCTGGATCTGTTTTAGCTCCGCCCACTTGATCAAGGATGGAGTTTTGATCATAGACTGTATAAAACAATGGAGGAAGCATTAGGTAATGTGACCCATTGGTGTCTGAAGAAGTCCATTTTTCTTCTTGCGGGGTGCAGCCACGTTGCTTCAGAAGCCAATGAAAACACGCCCACCATCTGTCAATCAAAGTTAGCTTTGCTCTCAGCTTCTTCAGCTGAACTACGCTGAAATATCTGCAGAACTGCTGTCAGGTATTTACAGCAGATTTAACACGTTGACTCGATGGCTTTTTTTTTTTTTTAGAAACAGACTGTAAATATGTTTATTTCTGCTCTAAAATTGAACATTTTCACAGGGGAGTCAGTGGAGATAGACTTACTTTTGGAGTCGGCCTCTAGTGGTCAGTTGAGGAACTGCAATGACTCTAAGTTCTGCGTGAGCCTCAATGCTGAAGTAAGATGGACGGCATTTGATTTAAACTTGTGTAGGCGTCAGACATCATTTTAAAATGTATATCGCATGAGCTAGCAGAAGTAATAGCATGAGAAAGGAGTAAAAAAAATCAAATTATAACTGCACTTCTGCATAACAAGTTTTCATGTAAGAATATAGATCCTTTAACTTCATATTTGTGGTAGCGTCATCTATATAGAGCCTTTATTTACAACATGGATGAAATACAAAAGCCATTAAAAAAAAACACAACATACAAAATTTCCAGAGGAATTCGTGGTCCAGTCTGACATGTATTAATTAATCACAGTGTTTATTTCACATTTAGTTAAACTATAGACATTTTTGAATACATATTAACCTCTGAGTTGTGATGTCATTGAGTACACTGCTGTTTCATTTGCAGAAAGACTGACCAGTATACTCCCCTCCCTGGGGTACGAGTCGTACTTGCCAAGTATCAACTACCATATACACAAATGCAAACTTGGGGTTCTTGGAGAAAAGTTTTAAAAACTTTAAAGCAAAAAACAAAAAAAAAGCTTTGCACAAGCATTTCCTGTACTATGAACCTATCTGATAATTTGATTCCTAATTATATCTCCTAAAATCATGTCTGTTGGTTCACATATGACAGCTTTTAAACTGAAAAGTTTGCACACTAGTAGCAGACATTTACTCTGAGGAAATGTTTCATCAGAGTACAAAGTGAAACAGATAATGTATTATTTTATTATTAATCATGATTAACATTGACTCACACACAGTTAAAATCTAGATGGACTTTTTTTTTTAAACTGAACTTTTAAAAGAAAATTTGTGTTTACCAAAGAAGCAGCACATCCAGTAACTATCAATGTT
>JAOWBL010024752.1:17653-32149 GCA_028564865.1 Zenarchopterus dispar
TCTTTATTTATGTGCAAGCATTAATTGCATTGATTAATTTTCCTCAAATCTCTAAGCACAGATAAACCCAGCCAATAATACCCCCCAGAGACAGTTGGATGATGTTTCTTTTATAACTGGGTTGTCTCTGCATCATGTGACTGGCAGCAACGCGTCTGATTGGTTTAGGGAGGTAACCAATAACAACCCAGTGAGTGAGGAGTCGGGGAGGAGGAGGCCGAACATGTTGCTCACCACACCACATGGAAAACAGAGGATTCAGGCTGTACGACTGAACAAACCCAGAGAGTTTTTGAGTCGTGATCAAAGTAAAATAATTCGGTTTTGGTGCTTAAACAGTACGATCTAAATAGTACAAAATGGGATCAAGTTGACAAGTTAATGCTGGAGGTTTTCCATGAGTTTTTGCACTTTTACAAGCTTTTTCTTGCTACTGTACATAACTTCTCAAACATCTCAGCTACCTCCATTTTTTTTTTTAAACCTGCTTCATGGTTGGGGTGGGACTGGGGGCTATCCCAGCTGTCACTGGCTGATGGGCAGGGTTACACCATGGGTGTGTTACCAGTCCATCACGGCCACACAAGACAAACAGCTTTACAGATCATTTTAGAATCCCCCCAACAACCAAACAACCATGTCCTCGGACTCCGGGAGGAAGTCGGGAATCCCACGCAGGGACAGGTAGATCATAAACACCTGCAGCCAGGACTGGACCAGGAGCCTCTCACCACCATGCTCTACTACTGTTTCCAACATGAAGCTGCTTTTTGATGTTAACGTTAAGAATGAATTTCTTTGGTGCAGATTTGAAAACCAGCCTGTTTGGACGTCAACTTTTTAATGTTTAATATTAACTCGTAAAGTGCTTTTGATGTCTTAACATTTATAAAATATTTAGGGGACATTAGCTGTGATGACCAAGCAGGGAAACATTTACAGACCAAAAACACCAGATCTAACCACGTATAACAGTTTTTTTTCCTGGTATTTTAGTATAAAATGATTATCAGGTGCTTTCTAAACAAGATTGTACCTTAAATTATATATGACTTGCTTTTTCTTAATAAGTTTATTTTCCATCATTTAAGTAATGTTTGAAATAGTACAAGATGTGACTTTCTGTTGACTTGTTTACATTCAAACTTAACTCACTGGAAATTGACTTTTTAGCCTCACTTCAATACTTTATGCTCTTTAATGGCAAATCTGACAGCCTGACCTGCTTTAAGGGAACTTATTAAGTCTGCGCTTGCTGCCTAAAGTGTAAAAAAGCTTATAAGTAGAAAATCTGGCCTTAAATTTGACGATGCATCTTTTTCTCCTTTGGTGTAACAGAGCGCTTTGCTGAGCAGAATCATAGTACAACATATCATGTTTTTGACAGCTCGTATATCTGTGGGCCATTTATACCAAGATGTACACATAATAGTCTGTCCTCATAAAACCTCAATGTGTGTGCGACAAAAGATGTTCTGCCTTCATAAAAAACGTGCTGCAGATAAAATGAAAGGAGATAAAACTACAATAACATGAATTGATAGGTGGGAAGATTTTTTTTTAATCATTCCTCTTCACGGAAACGCTTCAGCTCAGACACATTTGTGGGTCGGTCTTGAACAGCTCACTTAAGGTCGATCCACAGGATCTCTGGGATGTGAAGGTCTGAGCTCTGAGTGGACCCCTCCAAAAGAGGGCTTTTCTTTTTCTGAAGTCAGTCTGTGGTGGATTAACTTCGATGTGGAAGGTCATTGTCCTGCGCCATCGACCAACTTGTACTGAGCTTTAGCTGGTCGGCGGCCATCTTGGTAGTACTTGGGAATTCATTTTCCCCAGACATAGCAAAGCAAACCCAAACCATGATGCACCCTCTACCATGCTTCGCTGTTGAGATGTTTGATATCTCTTTTTGGTGATACGTTGCCATGACGACCTTTCATGAACAGAGATGTTTGTCAGTTTCTGTGATCCTTCAAGACTCTGGCAGTTACTTGTGGGGTTTTCTTTAGCATTGAGGATTCTTCTTTGTCTTTTTGGTGTCATCTTGGCTGAATGCACATTTCTCTGAAGACTGATATAAGATTTAAACTGTGGACTGATGGATGCCTAACCACTCTTGTTTGTCTTCAGAGATCTCCTCTTTGTGCATCGCCACTTTTTTTTTCATATATACAATGATTCAGGCCCTCAAAACAAACAAACAAAAAAATTGTTCTGTAAATACTGAAGGCTAGCTATAAAAAAAAGTTATTTTGTTTGCACTTAGATGTGAAGCAAAAGTAGATCTATATTACCTCTGGCTTTTAAAGATTCATAGCTTATGTCTGGCCTTGAGATTCTAAATGCTTTTTGTTGTTGGCCACACTCCCAGTTTCTCAGGAACTGAAGAAAATTCTTTTTTAAGGGTTATTTCCACAGAACAATGGGAAAATAGCCTTTGGGCTGGCCTTGGCACTGGTATGGCTAATTTGTCTCATCTACTGGTGGCTTCTCTCCTTTCCATGATCATTTATGCTTTTTTAAAATTATTTTTATAGTCTAAGCCCTCAAAGATAATTCTTTTACATATCTTCACACGTGTTCATAGACAAAATAAAAGCCTGATCAAGTTAAACAGTGACAACCCCATGAGGAATACATGTTAACAGTCACCAGTGGAGGACTTTAAACTCTCTGGTCTGTCACTGGTAACACTGGTAAATGACCAGAAACACACGAAAACACATTAAAGATATTAAAACAAGCTTAAAATAATTCATTTATGTTTAAAGTTTAAAGATAAAGCAACAGAATAAACTGCATTTGTTTACTAGCTGCTGCTCTCAGCTGTTCCAGAAAGGGGCGGGGTTAGGGCGGGGCTAGATGGGACAGAGTTGGATTTAAAGGTACAGGCACACTGAACTGACCATTAAAACGGAGCAAAAACAGAGCTTTTGTAGTTGTGTATAAATGAATTATCTATATGACATTATGAGCAGGAACTTGAACTATTTATTTAAGGAACATGTGAGACTTGCATTATCTTATTAAAGTGGGATAATATGCCCCCTTTGAGTGAAAACGGAAAACAAACCTCACCGAGTAGGGCATTTTGTGAAATTCTCACTCCTCACAGTCTGTTACAAAGGACCTGGTTCCAATATCTTGCAAGTTATTTTCATTTTTATTTGGGTTACTGAACAAAAAGCTATAACTCAGCTCGCCTGACTTGTTTATTTACTCTCTAGGAAGTACATTAGATCCTGTCATCTGAATAATAAGAGCTCTTTGCAATCACCGCGGTATATATACGGTTCAATTTCACGCTGCAGTATTGGGGCTGGTTTTTGAACGTACAATAGCTTCACTTGACACATAAATGTTGGAGTCTTTGTGTGATTAATTGGTTTGGGACTTCATTTTCACTCCCTTTTTTCAGCGCATTGCTCAGTAGAGGAGCATAAAACTTGTGGCAGGATGAGTGTCAGTGCATCCTCTTGTGAAAACTCGTAAACTCTGCATGGTGCTTCCAGCAAAGTCATGCAGCTTTAGGATAAATGTATTTGAATTAAATGACGCTGCCTGGAGAGAATTTGTGTCTGTACTGTAGGCTGACTGCAGTCTTCCTGTAACTCTATTATACAGCTGCATTGGCTCTAAATGGCTTGTTCGACTTAATGTAATAAAAATAATCTTTTATTTTTGGTTGGTTAAAATGAACCAAAGCACTACAAGGTTGTCTGATAAGTCCGTTTTTTTTTTTTTTTCTGAGAAGAGTTGGACAAATTGCTTTTTAGTTTGTCACCACTGCCCTCCTTTTAATAAATCAGATTTTTCTGTTAAATATATTGTAACTGTAAATCTGATTAACCCAGAAAACCTTGTTGTCGTCATCCTTGATGATGTCAGACTGAAAAGACTAGAAGATAAAGATTGTTATGTCTTTTGTAGAAGCCTCAATGATGCGTTACATGGGACTGCCCGCCGGGGACGAGCGGACCACCCATGAAGACTACTCCTCCCACACAGCTCGGCCAGGTAAACGCTCCAATGATACGGCCAAGCGTGCCAAGAGGCGGAGCCATCACAGCCAAAGTCCCTCCCACTATCTTCAGACTAATCAGAGAGACTCTCCTCCCAGAGAGCCCGCCCCCATTTATCAAGTAAGGAACTTACTTTGTTTCTTTTGCTTATTCATTCTATCTTTTCTTTTATTCTCTAATTCTTTGGTTGTTTTGGTTTTCTGTTTTTCTATTTTGTGGATTTGTTAATCTTTAAATCTAGAAAATGACCCTTTTTAAGAAGTCCTGATGAAGAACTACTGGTATCTGTTTGTGTGGGCCAGTTTTTTTTTCATAGAGAGAAATTCAACCAAAAAAGACATTTCAAATTAGACGAGAATATTAATTTTAACCTGATGAATGCTGTCTGGAAATAAAAATGTATATATTGATGGAAAAAAAAAAACTGTAATTCACTATGTTGAGGTAGTCAGCTTACCTTTGTAAACAACCCCACATCATAATACTCCCCCCACCTGCTTGGACAGCAGGGTTAGACATTAGCTGTGCATCACTCTGGAACTGGAAAAATAAGGATTTAAATTGACTACACAACTTTTTTCACTCCTCCAGGGTCCAATCTTTACTTTACTTTTTTAGTTTTTAGTTTCACTTTAGTTTTTTATTGTTTTACTTAGTTAGTGATAATTACAAGCGGCCCTGCGATGGACTGTGACGTGTCCCAGGTGTATCATCTCACCCTGAAAGAGCAGGAATAAGCTCCTGACCTTGAACCCCTGAGTATGTGGAAGTGGGCACAGATAATGAGTGAATAGATGGATGGAGACTATAAAGTTTTTCAAATTGAAAAAAAAAGGATACCCATCAGTATTGCTATGTGATTATTTGCACACTTATTAGTGTATCCAATACTGATAAGGATCGCTAATTTGAAAATAGTTCATTGCTTGAGATTATACACCTGTTTGAACCCAATGTCTTGAGTTCTGCTGGTGCTGTAGATGTACAAGTGCCCTCAGTTTCACTATTAAACTTTTCTACGGCTAATGTTCTTCAGTCAGATCTTTCAAAAATTATTTTTAAATCAAACACACGTCTGTCTCGCTGATGATGGTCCACAGATAGCTTTCCTGGTTTTTCTGATACATTGGGCAGTTCTTAACCCATGTTTATTTTATAGATTAATATTGCTTGTTTTGTTTTTCAGTTCAATTCAATTTACTTCTAATACTTATCATTTTTCAACTTTTTTCAACAAAGATCTGCTGAAGCCACTCTGCTGAGTGTCACAGCCCCAGTTGCTGCATCTATCACAAGTATCCTCATTCCCTTCACGTTTTCATGTCTTTTCTACTTCCTTTTTTTAACAGTTTTTTTAAAGCAAGTTTCGTAGATGTTTTGATGTGTAAATGAATAGAATAACAGTTCAGAAAGTCTCCTAACTCCTCTTTTTAATTTGTTTCGTTATTGGCCAAACAGTCCTGACTGACAGATTTGAGACGAGACTTTTAGGTTTTTACCTCTGATGTGAAAGCGCTGCAGCGAAGTGTGTCCCAGGCGAATGCTGACTCGTTATTACCCCCTGTCACTTCAATGACATCTGTTCTCGCTGCCTGTCTGTCTGAGCCTCGCCGCTGTCTGGTCCAAACAGTCACTTTGGCCGGCGGTGACCTTATCCAACTTGACAGCATCTCTTTGAAAATTAAAAACGTTTGCATGTGTGTGTTCCGGTGCCCGTGCTGTAATGTGTGTTTGAAGGGTGCATGGTGCTGCGATGGCAGATGGCGTGTCGGTGGGAGTGGGCGGGCCTCTGTCATCTGTCCTTCTGAGCGTGGGGCTGTGAGTGGACGAGCTCCAGGCTGTGACATGTGTAATATCATGACATCAGAGCTGGTCTGTTGCCCCATCTGACCCGTCGAGGGGTCAGGTCTCAAGTGTGCCTGCCGGAGTTCAGAGTGCCTGAAGGGAAAGATGTCAAACAAACAAATACCGTACCTCCAAGCCAGCCCTTACTCCTGATATAAGCTGTTACAGATTCAAAATGACTTACACTTTCCAAACACAGATATACCCAAGTGGTCTCTTTTCGAAAAATGATCAATTTAGCTTAGAAATCATTCAAAAAGTCTGTGTTTTTGGGTTTCTATGAACTGGATGATCGCAGATGCCACCAGCCTGGTATCATGGCGAGTTTGGAGGGAGAGAAAACACCGTTGACGACTTGACTGTGTTCTTTGAGTCCATCCTAAGCAGTTTTGACCGAGTCCTCTGCTGTCCTGCTGGGGGACGCTGAGACTGCAGGGGAGTGTTTTTACCATGTGGAGTGTGTGACTGCTCTGCAAAACTGTCGAGGTAGGTGGCAAGTGTTGAAGCAGCATTCATGGGAATGCCAAGATGCGAGCTTTTCCGTCAGAACATTGCAGGATAGCGAGATGCTCAGTGTTGCACCTGGTTTTCATTTGGGTTAGGGTTAGGTTGTTTTTGATACACAGAATTAGTCTGGTTCCTCTGGAGTCGACTTTTTTTTGTCTCCAGTGGGCAGAACCAAGCTAAAGAAACTGTCTCTGGTTACCACTGAGTAGGGATACAACCGATTAGAAAAACAAACGTGACAACCAGACTTGTGCCAACCAAAAACTTACAAAAGGCTGTGCAGTAGAGTCGAAAGTGAGTTTTACAAGGAAAAGTGTTGATCTAAAATGTTGTTTGCAGTTCTGCAGCTGTCTTGGTTGGTTTGAATGTGACAGCTATATTGTGATTGGCTCGGTACGTTCTGTACCAGAGGAAATAGCTGCAAATGGCAGAGATAACAAACCCACTTCATTTTCTGTAGTATGCAGTATATCTCTAATAATTCAGCAAAGTACCGTTCTTTATGGATCTCTTGATCGTCAGATGATGACTGTTGCTGTAGAGCAACAGCGTATGACTGTGCCGTTGTCATAGTTTTATAAAATATTCCTCACTTTGATGATGCATGCATTTGCTACCCAAGTGAGAAAGAGATATTTACAAATACTTGTAAGTGCAAATATTTTTCCCCACAAAAGAAGACAGCAGTATTGCAGATCTGCTACAAGGAAATTCAACACTATTTTATCATTGAATCCCATATAGATTTCACATAAGCCCAGCTCCTGGCCTTGCGCTGTGATTAAAGTGGCCATGGGCAAAACACCGAGCCCTGATACGTTCATCTGTGTGAGATTGTGTCTAATAGACAGAAACACAACAAAGTCTCAATAAAAAATCTCTGTAGAGACATTTTATGGAGTAAAGAGAGTATGAACGTGTGAGTGGAAAGTGCTGCAGGGTCAACAGAGCTAGAAAAGCATTCATAAATACAGTCCATATACTATTTACTTTGAAGAGCAACCTGCAGGACCATCGATGCATAGCTGACACCTACATATTGTATTTATCTAAAAGTATAACTATTGTAATCAGCTAAAATTTTAAATCTAACAATTCTATGAATTACATGTGCACTTAACTCTTATTTAAGTTTACTTTTAAAGCCTATTGTCTTTGCTCATAGTGAACTTGATTAGAGACCTACTTTGATAGTATTTCACACCTAACTGAGACTACTGTGACACCTAAAGATTCACAGCTGACGGGTCTCAGGTGGGCTCAAATAAACGTAGAGCAGGTTATTTTCATCAGATCAAACAGGTTGTAGAATAAAGACGCATATGTACAACACACAAGGCAACTTCAGTTCAGCTTACTTCATTAGTACAAGAAAAGTCATCTAAAGGCAGTTTACACAAAAACAACAACAAAAAAAATTTTTGCAGCTAAGTCAAGGACAGTCCAACTCAACTTAATTATATTCCAGTTCATTGTAAATCGGTAAATTCAAGCTATATTTTAAAAAAAAAAAGTGAAAATTCAAAATTGAGATCAATATAATTTACTAAATTGAATTAACACAAACAGCATAGCTAAAAAATCCAACAGACTGACTTGAATCTTTACTTTGATGCAATTTGTCATCAACAAGCACAAGGCGACAGTGGAGAGCAAAAAACCAAATGAACAGAGCTTAAAAAAAATCCAGCAGAACCAGACTCGGAGAAACCAGCCATCTGCATGGGCTGGTTGATGGTCTGAGTGACGGGAACGAGACCAGCCAGCACAGAAGGTCGGGATAACTCGGAGTCATTGGTTTGTAGGAACTGTTTCTGGTTTATAAAAGTTTATAAAACTACCAGATAAAATGGTGAAGGGTTGCTCAACTTATCTCCTCATTTTACTGCTGGGACAATTAAATCAGGAGCTTGAATTATTTTTTGTATCCCAGGTACAAGATGTACCTGCAGACAGAATAATTCACCTGCTAGACTGTCGGGTCACTTCAGTTCAGTTCAATAACACTTTATTAATCCTCCAAGGGAAATGACATTATCATCACATCTTGGACAGAGTCAGGAGGCTCCCGGCAATAAGTCAATGAACAGCCTAATCAGATGAAGCAGGAATATTGATTAGTTGTTGTCTGTATTCTGACAGTGGGAGCCCAACGGCAGCTTTTCCGGAGGCATCTGTGTTTGTTTTCCAAGCTGAGCTATTGCAGTGCCTTGACCTTATTTGACTGGGATGTGATATTATTTTCCCATCTCCCGCATCTTTTTCTTTGGATTTTGGAGTGTGACATCAGTCCGAGGTATCTGTTGGTACCTCCCGGTTCCCAGGTGGTATTCTAAAAGCCAAAACTACTGTTTTGGCTTTTTCTAGATATCTTTATTTGGAGTTCAGAAAGATTTTATTTGACTGGATTCAAAATTAGCTCGTTACATGTTAGTTCAAACGTATAGACCTTCATGTTTTGGATGTTTCCCTGTCTAAGCATGCCTCATTGTAGTGATGGATCACCTCATCAGTTTATCCTCCAGGGCTGGACAGGCCCGTTTAGTGACCCATTCATTTGAGTCCGATGTAATAGAGCAAGAAAGCATCTTCAACATGCAGGACAGTGGTTTCCCACTTATCAGGACTGGGAAGCACTGGTGTGAGGGAGGAGTTGTTTCATTTGAGCACACGGTTAAATTCCAGCTAATTGTAAATCAGTGAATTCAATTTATATATATTTTTAAAGTGTGAATATTCAAAATTCAAGTAAATTTAATTCACTAAATTAAAATTAAAAAAAGAAACCCAACAGCTTGACTTGAATCTTTACTTTGATGCAATTTGTCATCAGTAAGCACGAGGCGACAGTGGAGAGCAAAAAAACAAATGAACAGAGCTATAAAAAAAAAAGTCCAGCAGAACCAGACTCGGAGAAACCTGATAAATCTTAAACTCGATTTATGAAAACCAGTTTTCAGTTATGTAATGTAACGTATTCTGTTAAAGGCAGGGTAAGCGATTCTGAGTGAGAATACTGTTTTGTCACATTCAGTGATAGCTGCTCTTGTGAGTATATTGTATAAATAAATTGAATAAGTTTGAAAAAAAAAACAGAGAGAGGGGGACAACACATAAAGTGGAGGAGGGAGGGATGTCTAAAGTTCATGATGGGGATGGGTTTTCTGGGTTTTCTGGGGGAGCACTGGAGGGAGGAGCCAGATCTCTGTTTAAGTTTCAAAAATCTACAGACGTCATACAGAAATCTCTTCTCCTGCCTTTAAAAAGCAAGCATCTGAATTTAGTTTTCAGAAACGTTCAGATTTTTTCATAGCTGGCGTCTGGGTAGGATCACACACACCAGGGTCACTTCAGTTCATTTTTATTAATTTGTCTTTTTGTGCGTTTTTGTATTTGTTGTGTTTCTGCTTGAAAAGAATAAGATAATAAATAAAGTTCTCACTGCAGAACACTTAAGTTTTCTTTGGTGTCATGTTTTCTATATTAGTTGTAACAATAATTATAATTAAAAAAAAGACAGCAGTTTTTTTTTAGTATTTTTTTCAAAGGGGCTGTCTGCACTTCCTTTGTTGTTGTTTTTTTTTTATTTTTTATGTAATCAGAGGCCCCCTGAGCTCTGTTTTCTCACGCTTCCTCCATCACCTGGACGTCCTATTGTGCCACCTGAACCTCTCCTCTCGTCCCTCTGTGCTATGTTTAGAAGTGTGAAAAGAGCGAACGTCATCCGTGTGGTTGCCTATTCCATCCCGGCGCCTGTGTGAGGAAGAGATAATTGAGGAACGAGGGATTTTTGTTTGGCTCTCTCAGGCTTCACCCTCTTCTCCTGCTCGCCCTGCGATCTGTCATCTTTTATATCCCAGCATTCAATGCACCAAGCAAAGGCCACTGATTCATCCTGACAGCCCTCTCTTTGTCTCTTTTTTTGTTCCCCTCCTTCTCTTCCTCCTCTTTCCAACCTCCCTCAGACGTACCAGCAGTCGTCCTCTTTGCAGTCAAAGAGCAGGAAGAAGAATAAAGGTAAGCAGGAGATCCAGCTGTTTGATGTGAGCAGATGCTGCCAGATGTGAGCACGTAAACAATAATTTCCACCATTAGATGCAGGAACAGCTGTAAGAGCCGCTGCTGCAGAATTTTATTGCTTAAGGAAATCAATTAATTAGAGATGTGCACACACTTTAAACTTTTTATTACGTCTGCAAGCATTTGCTCCATTAATAATCGGAATCATCTAAATGTTTAAGTGTATGATTACAGAAAATAAAACAAGTAAAAACTTTACTTTACAAAGTAATTTGTTGTTGGTATGAAATGTCAGACTCGAGAAGCCCATCGTTTGTCTTGATAGTGTCTTGTATTAAATGAAGAGGAAGAGTGGAGAGTAACAGTTTTCTACCATGCCATCTTTAAGTTTGGGGAAATAAATCAGCAGAAGTATATAAAATAATAATATTGGTTTAAAAAAACAAACAGAAAAAGCATTTTTGCCTTTGGTGCTCTCAAACATTTCAACTACCAGGTTGAAAACAGAAATAAAATAAAGTTGCAGTTCCTCAACTGACCACCAGGAGCTGGTTCAAATAGTGAGTCAGTTTTTATTGACTTCCAATGACTTCCACATCAGATAAAATTATATCAAGAAAAAAAACAGATTCATAATTAGGGGTGTGGGTTTTGTTTTTTTTTGATTGGTGGCTAACACAGGTAATTGATAAACATGAATTACATGACTGGTTTCACTGGGCTGGAGCTCCCTCACCTCGACATACTCCAGACCAGCTGACTGAGGAGCGAAGCCAAGTCCATCATACTGGACGCTGCGCACCCCGGCAACACTCTGTTTGAACCGCTACCATCTGGGAAGCGGTTCAGGACAATAAGGACTAAAAACAAACAGACTGAAGAACAGCTTCTTCTACCCCAGAGCTGTGGCCTCCATCACAGACCCACACAATGCAGGAAGTGAGCACATCCAGGCCGCCCAGGACACTATAAACTTGAACAAACCACCTCATCCAGTCCACGCAGACATTTGCACGACGGCTCCTTCTACACTATGTATTTAGATTATTATAGATTTCCTTTTGAAGTCCTTCATTTTATTCTATTTTACTCTTTTGTCTTTTTGGTTTAATTTTTTTTTGTTTATTTATTTTTTTATTGGACCTTGGAAGGGAGAGGCCACTCGGTGTCTCATTGTACACTGTGTATAGTGACAATAAAAGCTTTTTATTTCATTGGTTGTGGGTTGGACTGGAAGGCTCCCACGGTTAAACTTAGCTTACACACAGAAGTCGTTTCTCATGTCGGCGCCACAGTGATGTTTGAAGAGGGACGTCAGGCACCTCTCCAGCCCCTCCCAAACCTCACAAAGGATCCAGGAACCACAGCAGATCCTTTCAGGAGGTCTGCTGGTACCCACAGTCGACGAGCGTGTGACGCCGGTGATGTTTCCCATCTGCAACGGATCTGACTCTCGAGCGCCAGGCCGAGCGACCAAAGGTCCCAGCAGACCTCCGCTCATCCTGGTTTCAGCTCTGGCAGCCATCATTGAGGATTAATATCGGTAGCAATGGCTGAATTTAACCAGAATAAATCTAAAACAATATTAATTATCATTACTGGTCAGCCAAGATGAACTGGCTAACTGTGATTGACGTAAGGTGGGCACGTTCCAGTCTCAGTCATCCTGG
Source organism: Zenarchopterus dispar (assembly GCA_028564865.1). Taxonomy (NCBI): domain Eukaryota; kingdom Metazoa; phylum Chordata; class Actinopteri; order Beloniformes; family Zenarchopteridae; genus Zenarchopterus; species Zenarchopterus dispar. Next base: position 29,718 of record JAOWBL010024752.1, read on the forward strand.
TAATCCAAAAACACTTTAACAGGTTTCCTTTTCAAGGTTTGAGCTTTTTAGGATTACTATTGCCAATAGTCTTTTAGTTTTCTTAGTTACTTAGTCACACAAATATCGCCGTATAAAGATGCGCAGTAGACTTATTCGATCTCCAGTTGTGTATTCACAGTGATCTCTCAAAGATGGAGTATCCCCTCCCAACTGTGTGTGTTTTCACCAAACATTACAGCCTTCTCAAATCTGACGAAGGTCGGTTCCCTCAGCGTTTCAGCCCCTTCGGTCAGGAACACGTCCCGAATGTTTCTGGTCACTGACTGCTTTATGCAGTCGGTCGCTGAATAAAACATGGCGCTGACGAACATCAATAAAAGACAAAATAAAACAGTTTCTACCTGGTTGTTCCCGTGGGACAGACACAGCTGTCCTGGCCTCAGTCTCTCTGTCGCTGCTGGAGGTTTTCATGTTCCTGCAGCTGGAGGAGGGGCGCTTCAGTGGCTTTATTAGACATTAAAAATAGTCCCAACCCTGGAGAAAGGGGGAGCGTTGCATCAGGAACAACATTTAACCTAAACTCTTTGCAGAGTACGGAATATGGTGATCTGTTGTGGCCACCTCTAAAGGAAAAAGTCTTTAAAAAGTTGCAAGTATTATATTCATTTATGATTGGATCATTTATGATCATGCAGAGGTCAAAGTCTCAAGGCCAATGTATGCTTCCTTACGTACGTAAACAGCCACATAAGCGTTGTCATACGTCGCCTTCGTTGGTAAGTAAATTCATCCACTAGTGGGCAGCACTGAGTTGTAACTGGCAAAAAAAAAAAAACACGAGAAGAAGAAGAAGCAAATTTAGAAAACATGGTGACAATGGAGGAGGTCATGATCATCCATACTCTTAGAAAGAGACAAATAAAAGCAGCGCAGTAGATGGTGGTGGTCTGTAAGAGGCATTCTTCTTCTTCTCCTCCTCCTTCTTCTGCTCCTCCTCATTCTGATTCTTCTTCTGCTCCTTCTGATTCTTCTTCTGCTCCTCCTCATTCTCCTCCTTCTTCTGCATCTTCTTCTTCTTTGCTGCTGCTGCTTCTTCTTCTTCATCTTTGTCTCTGGTTTGTTTTGCTGGTCACATGTTAGCTATACTGCTCGCCACTGCCCCCCGTGGTTTCCGGTGGTATTACTCCATTTGCTGCATAAATCGGCGGATCCACAAGGGTCCTGAAAACGGAACAAATTACGTACGTAAACAATGCAGGAGACGAACAAAGGGGTCCATCCGTCTTCTGCATCGAGCATAAGAAAAATGGGTCTTTATGTCCTTTTCGGGGCCGGAGAATAATGAAATAACTTAATGGTGATATGACAGAAACTTGAAGTGGATTTGTTAATAATCCAGTTATTTCATGTGGTGAAACAGACTGGACTCCAGATAACATGAATCCCACTGTTTTTGTGCATTTAGAACTTTGAGTCTGTTAGCAGTTTTTATTCATTTTATTTTTCTTCTTCCAAATGGTTCAAACTTTTCTTTTTTGGCCAGAACTTAATTCTATCTTTCTAACAGGCTCTAACGACAGTCAACATGTGTGAAGGGATTTCTTTCCCCTCTCTACAGACCTTTCACTTGCCATCTGCCCACGTGGAAAGCTCTGGAAGCTTCAGCTCCATCTGTTCAATTCGTCCACAGCTTTGTTTGTTTACAGCGATTAAACAGATGTTTCCAAATGGGTGTGATAACACCTGACACGATTGTTGCTCCCAATATCCAATTTTGCAAACTTTTTTTTTTTATTGTCCAGACTGAAGGAAAATAAAATACTTCATTTTTTGCTCTGAAAAAGTTGATTTTAACATGTATTAACAGGTATTAGTTTATAGCCTGAAGCTGCTGCAGACAAAATAATTGAATAATAACCTTTTGAGATCGCATTTGTGCATTTTCTGGCAATACACGGGGCTCTTTTTCAGGGGGTGTAAATGATTGATTATCCCTGGAGCTTGAGTTTTTGAGCGTCTGGCGTTGTAGACAAAATTTTCTTTTCAAAATTAAATCAAATTAAACTTTTTTTATATAGCTCTTTTTGTACAATAAAATGAAGCACAAAGTGCTTTAACAGTAAAAACAAAATCAGTCCCACCCATCACCCCTCCCCACTGACCCTGGTCACTATCAATGAGATAATCAATCAAATCAAAGGTTAAAATAAATAAATAACATAGAAAACATTGCTGAGCACAGAAGAGCTAGTGAGGGACACTATCACAGGGAGCCAGACTGCATGGTAGGGGCCACCATCCACCCCCAGGCGGGACAGAGTACCAAACACCACCACTGTGGGATGGAGGTATGGACAGCCCAGGGATGAGTGAACCCCAGGCCATCGCCATGGCAACCGGAGTCAACAGCATCTCCACTGCAGAGGGCTCCCACTGAGACAACATATATA